>CATIWM010106795.1:0-24371 GCA_949671775.1 Mallotus repandus | reverse complement strand
TCTATATAGAAATGCAAAATGGGTGAAAATGTTAGCTTAATATGAAAATGCATTATGATTAACACATGATTAGAATAAAAGCAGTGATTATTAAGACAATAATTACTATAAAATATATATATAAATATGTGACAACATAGACAATTTAGAGCTATGACAAGTGCAAAAAAGGCAAAATCTACAGCTAGAGCTACATAGATACACAACAAATGCTAAAACAAACAGCAAGAGCTGAATTACAGCAAAAGCTACAGTAAAAAAACTCTACATAGCTAGAGCTAAGTAAGCAAATAGCAAAAGCTAAGTTGCAGAAAGAACTAAAACTGTAACATAAGCTATCACAGCAAAGGATGAACAATGACTAAGTAAGTGAACTAACCGGATGGCGATGAATAGTCTAAGCATGGGTCTCCAGGTTATAGACAATAGGAATCGGATCTCCTCGAGAAAGTCAAGATGGACGAGAAGAGGCTCCACCACTAGTCCCAGCAGCCTTTGTAACTCCAGTAGTAGAATAAGTCCATGCACTAGTCTGTCCAAAAATTATCTTATCCTCTAAACCAAAGTTGTCAAAAAAAGAAGCAGTGCTCAAACCACCAAATTCACCGAGATCATCAGGAATATGAGGGAAATCCATAATTCCCGCACTGCACAGAGAAGTAGAACAATAATAGAAGAAGAAAATAGAGGAAAAAAGAAGACAAATGCTCCAAAAACTCAAAAAGAGCTTATAGAAGGTCAAAAAAATAGGAGCTACAATTATCATAACCAGAGTTATAGTCACCATAGCAAGAGCTATAAATATCACAGCCAGAGACTACAGACACCACAGCAAGAGCTATAATCACAGCAATAACAATAGATGCTATAGCAAGAGCTACAGCTAGTAAAGTAAGAGCTACAGACACTACTATAAGAGCTACAATAAGAACAACTGACACTGCAATAAGTGCCAGATTGCCAAAAGGGAAGTCAGAATAAACTCTGACTGTGAATTGTTTTGTGAATAAATAAACACTAACTAAAATTCCTTTATTTCGTAGGGAAGAGTAGCTGCATCAATGAGCAAAACTAAGAAACATCAAATTAGCAGAAGTAGCGCAACAAAGGGGAAGTCAGAATATACCCTGGCTTAGAATCATTGTCCAAAGACATAACCAATCCTAACTACAATTATTTTATTTTATCTTATAGGCTAAGGCAACCGTGCAAGTTAAAGCAAATCCAAGCGTATAAAGGAGAAAGTCGCCTATAAACAACACAACAAAGGTTACGCAACATAGCAAGAGCTACAACCATAAGAATATAGCAAGGGCTATAGTTTCAAAGCATACAATATCTAGTAATGGCAACATCAATAGTCAAATGACAACAACAAGGAAGAATAGAAAACATAAAAAATTGACATGTGCCACCACTATCACCACTTCTAGACTGGGGAGCGCCCTCTTCCTTCTTTCTCTAATACATGCATCTAAATTAGCATTCATACATTAAAAATAAAATAAAAACAATAACGACTCTTTTCTTACATTTTTGCAAAGCTTCATCACTGCCATGAATTACATGTATTTGAGTCTTGTGAGCTTATTTCAATTATCATAATCTTCCTTTAATGCTAATTTTGCAATTTCCCAAGCATGATCAACATCTCTAAGTTAGGACTTTCTAACCTTTAATTAATCTAATGCTTGCCTACCACTTAGATGGACAAAGAACACGTAAGACAAAACCCATAAAGGACGTCGATGAACAAAATAAATTGCAATTATCAAGATCACTTTTAGAGAGGCTAGTGATCTCAAGATCATACTCACCTACTTCAATACTCAAAGTTAAGTACAAGTATTTAAAGAACTCCTTGACGGCATTCACGCTGAGTGACAGAAGGTGGGGAATGCTTGAGAAGAGAAAGATAAAAATAAATATAGGGAAAGCAAAGAAAAAATAATAATAATAACAGTAAATCTTTGTGTGACCTTTCGGTGGTATTCATGCTTAGTAATATGGGAATGGCAAGGGGTACCAAAGAAAGGAAATCCCTGCATAAAAATAAATAATGTATGGTTAGTTATCACTTTCCTGCTCAAAAGCCTCTTGATAATCGAAATTTATTCTATTCATCTACATTCTCTATAAGTTTCATCTCGCTACATTCTTCAACAATTCACTTGGGAAGCTTGCTCTTCACTTGGTAACACAAACAATCTTGACCACGAGTTGTGGATCATGTTTTTGAATTACTGAGATAAGCATTAACTAAGGATTATCATAGTTAAGAAAATTCAAATGCTCTAATACATACAACTCTTGGCATCGATGGATCAATTGCAAGAATTGAAGAATGGGAGCACTCAATTAACCGTGACTAATTTAATGAATAAATTCAAGAATAAAAAATTCTTTTCAAATAAAGTAATGATAAACTCATGCTCACATGTTCATATGTGCTGTCTCAGGACTTCGAGCTATAACCAGCCAGTAAAAATACAAAAATCATCATCGTTAATAAAAGATCAAGAAGCATCCATAATAATATCAAAATAAGAGAAAGACTTTGAGCTTCAATCAGCCAACATAAATCAAAAGTCACTATCACCAATCAAGATCAAGAAAGCACATACAAGGACATTAAAATAAAGGAATAACTCTAAGATGCAACCATTCAATAAGAATTCATCAAGGTCGAAGAGCATCTGCTACAGAGTTGAAAGGTAATAAATCATAGTTTCACTATGCGCTAACCACAGTCACAATTTAACTTTGCATGACACCAAGTAGGCGATCGTAACACTACCTAAAACCCTAAATAGGTGAGGGTAGCATTACTACATTACATGACACCAGGTAGGTGATTGTAGCACTACCTAAAACCCTAAATAGGTGAGGGTAGCATTACTACTTTGCATGACACCAGGTAGGTGAACGTAGTTGTACCTAAAACCCTAAATAGATGAGGGTAGCATTGCTACTTTGCACAACACCAGGTAGGTGATTGTAGCACTGCCTAAAACCCTACAAAGGTGAGGGTAGCGTTGCTACTTTGCACGACACCAAGTAGGTGATCATAGCACTACCTAAAACCTTAAATAGGTGAGGGTAGCCTTACTACTTTGCATGACACCGGGTAGGTGATCATAGCACTACCTAAAACCATAAATAGTTGAGGGTAGCATTGCTACTTTGCATGACCCCAGGTAGGTGATCATAGCACTACCTAAAACCCTAAATAGGTGAGGGTAGTGTTCTTACTTTACACCATACCAAGTAGGTGATCGTAGCACTACCTAAAACCCTAAATAGATAAGGGTAGTGTTGCTAGTTTGCACGACACCGGGTAGGTGATTGTATCACTACCTAAAACCCTAAATAGGTGAGGGTAGGTTTGCTGCTTTTCACAACACCAAGTAGGTGATTGTAGCACTGCCTAAAACCCCAAATAGGTGAGGGTAGCATTGCTACTTTACACGACACTGAGTAGGTGATCGTAGCACAACCTAAAACCCTAATTAGGTGAGGGTAGCGTTGATACTTTGTACGACACCAATTAGGTGATCGTAGTGCTACCTAACAACCCTGAATAGGTAAAGAAGACGTTGACACTAATTAGGTGATCCTAGCACTACCTAAAACCCTAATAAGGTGAGAGTAGCATTGCTAGTAAACTTCCTAACACTGCTAGAGAGTGTTAAGTATTCATTAACATTACAAGAGAATGTTAAGTACCCTTAACATTTCTAGGGAATGTTAAGAACCCTTGATGCTGCTAGAGAGTATCAAGTACGATGCCTAAAGGGGTGGTCATTGCATTTGCATATGTATGCTTGCATATCATGTGCCTGATTATATATCACTATCACGTGCTTGTCTTACTTACTTGAATAATCTTGTGTGAAGAAATGCATCTTCGCGTGTATCTTGAATTGCATCATTTTGTATGTATCCCAAACTGCATCATTTTACGTGAAAAAAAAGCATCAGTACCACTTTCGTGTGAAACTTGCATTCATTCTTTATGTAAACCCTAAAATGGCATCATGCATTTTGCATTTTCCATTGCATTATACATTTCGCACTGCATCTCGCATATATCATTATCATTTTATGTGAACCCCGAAAATGCATCTTGGGTGAATCTTGAAAATGCATTTTGTGTGAATCCTAAAATTGCATCTTGTGTGAATCCTAAAATTGCATCTTGCGTGAATCCCAAATTGCATTTTGTAATTGCATCTTGCGTGAATCCTAAAATTGCATCTTCCATGAATCTCAAAATTGTATCTTGTGTGAACCTTAAATTGCATATTACATGCGTCCAAAACTATATCCTACATGATAGCTAAATCACCAAGCAACAATGAAGATCGAATCACAAACAACAAAAACTAAACAGACGTCCAAAGACAACACAACACTTAGGTAAGTGCCTCTCTCCTCAGAAAACTATTTTACATCTCTACATTACTTCGCGTGTATTGACATCAGCGCTAGGAGGCTATGCAACCCAAGTGAAGCAAGAGGCAACTGTACACATCAAATTTTGACTGTCCCTAAAAAGGTCTAATGATGAAAATATCCCTCTGAATTTGATAAGTGTCTGTTCGTTTGTACAGCCTCTGATGTGTGTCGTGAGTCTAAAAAGCCCGAACCGAGCCTCTAAAGAGAAAAATCGGCTATTGAATCATTAAGTTGTACCCTGATTTTATGAATTATGAATTATTGGAATGATAAGTAGCTCATTTCGAGCAACCGTCGCTCAAAACATGCAACTTGTGAGACTGATGTTCATCTCGTAAGATCGGAGTTCAACTTCATGAAAATTGGAAGTCAATTTTGACAAAATGGACGTTAGAAACACATCTGAAAGCCCTAAACACTTTTAGAAGTGACCCCAGAATAGTGCGCGTAATCCCGAGAAGTAGCGCGTGACCACACTCGAACACATTTTGCTTACGCATGAAAATGGAAGCCGATTTTGAATGGATGAATAGCGAGACATTGGAAACACGTTTGGGAGGTCCAAAAACCCTGAAAAACACCCCCAAAATAGCGCGATTGAAGCTTGAAAAGGCCGCTAACACATGTAAGAGTGTGAGATCATGCACCAAAGCACATGATCGCGCGCCAGAACACATGACCACGTGCCCCAGGCCCATGATCACACACACTAGAGGCGTGATCACATGTAAAAAAGCATGATTGCATGCTCGGGTACATGTGCACACGTGCAAGAGCACACACATGTGCCTTAGGTTGCGTGATCACATATTTTTAAACATTTTTTCCCTATAAATAGGGGTCTCTACCTCCCATTTCAAAAGGAGGAGGGAGGGCCAAGGAGAGTCAAAAGCAGATGCACACACTGAAACACTATCGAATTGAAGACTCAAGAGTCCCAATTCACACACTTTTAGCCCACCTTCCACAGTTTTTATAGGATTTTTAGACAACTTTTGAACCAACCCAACTACAACTTTGTGAAAGCACGCTTCAAAGGTATACAAATTTACATTCTACATGTCATTTTCAACCTCTAGATGAGGAAAGCTTGAAAATCCTATGAAGTTAAAGCTTTAAAAACTTAAAAATAAGCTCAGTCGAATTTGAGGACTAAATAATCATTTTTGTACATTTATTTTACTATTTTGCATTTTACTTTATTTCCTCTAACAGTTGAGAAATTGTTGCGATTATGTGATGAGACTGGCAATTTGCATGTTGATTGAATAATTTCTGGTTTGTTTTACTCCTAATAAATTGACATTTTGCATCAATATGCATCTAGAAAGCTTACTTATCTAAGCTAAAGCTTTGATATCATGGTCCAATCATCATCATTTATTACTTATCTTATCATTTACAAATGCTTTATAATAATTCTTGCAAGAGCATAAACTACGTGCATCTATTTAATCATTCATTATGCATCAATAATCTTTGTTGCACTTATATACTGTCTGAATGGATGAATAGATGGAATTGCACATAGTTTTGTTAACCCATGTCTTGTAGGTATTTGCTAGATTTACATTTATGTCACCTTCTTTTCCTTTTTCAAATGTATTTACTAGGAAAGCCTTGTAAATAATTATGCTAAATTTCTCGTACTTTTTGTTATTATTATATGTTTGTGTGAATGTGTATATATCAACTGTCATTACCGAAACTAAGGTGCTGTAGTAGCCATATATTGAGTATCATAATGAGAAATAGTTAAAAAGTATATGAGATCTCCCGGGCTTAGAATCTCTGCTGGGGACAATACTTGTTGAGTAACCCGATGTCGTCCCTTTCATCTTTTCCTGGTTTTCTAAAAACCAGGTGGCAACTTCAAACACAAAGCATCTCGCATCCCCCCAAGACCAATAACTTATCCTTGTCCCATAAATGAAACAAATGTCCCATCCGGCAAAATTGTCATGTCCCTTGGAATCGAAAAAACATCCCAACTCTCCGGAATCCCCGACCGAATAAAAAAATAAACAAGGTCGTTCACACCCCCAATCTATTTACATATTTCCCTGGAGTTACATTTTGCCCCTAGTTTCTTATAGTTTTCTTTCATGGAGATGGTGATGCTAGGTTCATCAGTATTCTTTGAGAATGGAGCCAAACTCATGCCTCTTATTTTGACTGAATTCATCAACACCTTTCTAGTAAACTTTTTTTTCTTCATGCATGCAACCAAAATCTTTTATTTTTCTTCTTTGTCTTTTCTCATGCCTTTATTTTTGCCTAAGCTACCCTTCCAAGTTTTCAACTTAGTAAGCTTGCCCTAACTCTTTGCCTAAGTCGACCTGGCAGATTTTTGACTTAGTGGGTTGATTTTTTTTCTTCCCTTTTTAGATTTGGTTGATGAAGAAACTCTACTTGTTCACTGCACTTGTCAATCTTTTATCTTACTAACCTCATTAGTTGCAATATCATGTATTGAAGATGCAGAGGAGTGAATGAACTTATTAAAGAAGGTTCTTGACACTAAAATTGACTGGACTTGCTCTTAATTGAAGCTGGACAGGGTAATGAATCTATAGCTACTGATGCATTAATTGATGGCAGCTACAAGGTATGGGTTACAATGTAACTTATTGAGCCACCTAAATTCTCTAGGTACAAGAGGACACTAGACTTTATGAAATGAATCACAAAGGGATGACAAGAAGAGAAAACAAAACTAAAACAATGATCTCATAGCTTTGATTGCTTTGGCTTATATTATGTTTTGTTTGTTCCATTCAGATACTTATGCAGTACGATAAAGACGAATATGCAATATTTGAACAAAAATTTCAAATTCAACTTTACTCATTCATTAGGGCAAAAATGAGAACATTCATTACATCCCATGACACAACTCTCGTTATTAGGTAGTCCTTAAATGTTTTTCATTTTTATTAACCCTTTCATGTTTTCTAGTCAATGGACTTATTCATTCTTTATTTTTTTTCATTTTCTTCTTCTTTCTCTTTTCTCTCAAATTTTCCTCTCTCTTTAGAAGTTGTATCATGTGATATAGAAATGATCTTTGAATTTTCATTTGTGCCCATGTTGAATGAATCTAATTGAATTGAATTTGTGTCAAACATGAAGATTAATATCATAATGCATAGTACCCTCAGGATGCACATTACGCAAATTAGCAAAATTAGAATTTATATCATCAATCATTAAAACCAAAAATAGTTCTCAAGAAAAGTTATTCAAAAAGAAAGAGTGACAAGATTATTTAATATTCTAATTGCTAGGGATGTTAGCTCTTATGGTGGTTGTCTTTCTTTAAGTGGCATACACAACAGCTATTCTTGCATTTCCTCAGGGACTTCCTCGATCACCTCTTCCTTGTTGTCACATATCAGATTCTCAATTCCTCAGCTAGCAAACCGTCATCATACAAGTCCATAAGTGTCTTAGGGTTCATCATTTGTAGTCTTTCTACTAGGTTGGGTGACAAATTTCTCACAATCATCCTCACTTAATCTTTCTCAGACAAATTATTCTTCATCGACCCTGCCTTGTTCATTAACCTCATTAAAAATTTGAAAAATATTCATTCAGTTTTTTCTTAGTTAACTCCAGGTCTCTGATAGACACCTCTAACTTGATATTATACTCATACTACTTTAGGAAAGTTATGTAGAATTCTTTCTAATCAGCTCAAATTGATTTTTTTAACCCATAGTACCAGTTCATAGCCATACCTTCTAAAGATAGTACAAACAACTTTGTCACTATAGACAATGGAGCTTTGGTGGTGTTCATAGTTATTGTACATTGACTCAGGTGAATCTTTGGGTCTCCAGAACCATTAAATTTCTACAACTAGGGCATTTTGAACTTGTTGGGTAGCTTGTCACCCCCCATACACATTATGTCATCGAAGTCAAATGCGTAACTCATGCCTTTTTATCTCATTAGTTCCTCCACTTTAGCTATTTTTTGGGGCAATGCTTACATTTGCTTAGACTTAAGTTCCTGAACCAGCTCAAGTGATTCTTTCTTAGCCTTCTTAACCATGTAGTTTTCCATATTTTCAACTTTCACATCTACAGTAGGCATATTCCTAGCAGCATTCAAGGGTTGCCCCCAACATTTTCATTGTTGGCAGGTGGAGCATCCATAACAGGTGGATTAGCAGCAGCAAGTGCAGGTGCAGTAGTAGTCGACATTAATCCAGCTAGGGCTTGTCTCATTTCATCTTGAATCATAACTCTTATGTCATCCATCAAAGCTCCCATAATGTCCTCTAGGGTCCAGATCCCTCCTAGTTGTTCCATTTCTTCTATATGCTTGGTTGGAGCTAGCGTTGGTGATGCTTCTAAGTAAAGTGGATTAACAGGACTTTCCTCCAATCTGCTAAGGATCTCTTTATTGTTGACTATGGACTTGAAGTGGTTCTCTTCAGTTTGTCACCTTTATGTTTCCAAATAAAGGATGACACAAATGAATCTATAATGGCTGCAAAATAAGGTGTTAGTATGATGCATGATTTACATGTATGCATGATGCACGTGCTATACAACAAGTAGCAAGTTTCAAGTCATGTATACAACATACATCCTTCCAACCTTATTCCTCCTACACATATTTAATGGTGAGTCTCTTTTTCTAGGATTTTTGGACTTGGCCTTAATATCAACAAGGGATATCAAGAACAGACGCGCATGCCAAATCTTTTAAAGCAATAAAAGCAAAGAAATAACATTTCTAGCTATAAAAGTTTAGAGCAATCTTTTGCAGCCCAAATGGGCCTCTAAAGTATGGGCTTAGGCTTTTATAAATAGAAATACCTCACAGCAACATACACAAGCAATTTGGGTAAATCTTAAGGGAAGTTACTAAGCCTCTACATGAGCTAAGTCTAAGGTTCCCTTAGACTGATGCCCTCCTTTAAGACTTGAGTTATAGGCCAAAGTCAGAGGGGCCCAGCATCCTTTGCAAACTTAAGAGAAGACTACCCTCCTTTAAGACTTGGGTCACAGACTCTAGTCAGATGAGCCCAATAATCTCTCTTGAACCAAGTTAAGGCTAAGAGTGATGGTTAGCCAATTTACAATCCCAGGAAGCTAGTGGAATCAAGGGACTATCAACCAACGCCATTGAATTAATAGGGACATGCAAATGAATGCAAGAATAAAATAATAATTAATAAAATAATTCTAAAGAGCACAAGTAGATTCAGTATCTCTTATCCCCAGTAGAGTCGCCACTGTAGACGGTGGCGTTTAGCGCGCGTCTAAGATTTTAGCAACCGCGACACTGTTTGAGCTCAATGCTCTAGGGAACACACTAACCATAGCATAAAGACATGGTGTGGAGATGAGGAGTCACCATCCAAGGTAATAACTGGGACAAATAGATGGTGGTGGTAACTCGATTTCTAAAAGAGAGTTAGCACCACAACCAGGAAATTCTACGAACGGAATACTAACTTCTTTTAGTCTTGTGTTCATTTAGAATTACTTTATTAATTACTAAATTATTCCTTAATTACATGTAATTTCATTAAACCCTAATTAATGATCCATCTAACCCTAAAGCAATCAATCATGAAATTACACTTAAAAATTGCATTCATGTAAGGCAAAAACATCCCTAAGTCTAAACTACATTGATTTTAATTTTAAGTTAATTAATTCTACATTTTTTATTTAAAAAGTGAAAATGGAACTAAGAGTGATCCTACATTTTAATTAATTACTGAGCTTAAGTTTATCAAGTTTTAATTCTAAAAAGTGGGCCTAAGTCTACCAAATTTTAAAAGAAAAATGAATTTAATTTAATGGGCCTAATTCTACTTATTTTAATTTAATGAAATGATCTTAAATCTATTTATTTTATAAATGCTAAATTAATGGGCTGAACTAAGTCTAAATTTATTTTATTAAATAATATGGGCCTAAGTCTAATTTAACCTAAATGGGCCTAAATTAATTTTAAAGTTAATTAAGACCTAAAACCAATTTTAAAGGCCTATTATTTAATGAGTTAATACATAACGTGGGCTTGGGGTCCAAAACGAATAAAAATACAAATAAGCCCAAATAATAAAATAAATAAATAACAAATCAAACATACTATGATTTCTAACCCTAAATTTATTTACATGCAACCTAAAATTAATCTAAAGCCACCATTGATTTTAATTAAGGTTTACCAAATAAACCCTAATTTACTAATTATTTTTAAAGCACAGAGAATTAAAATTCTACTATTTTCCCTCTACTGTGGCTATTACAAATCCTACGTATAAACTAATTAATTATATGCCCAAATAAGCCAAATAAATAAACAAAACACACAGAATACAAAAGAATACAAAAATGATAATAAAAATAAAACCAAATATGAATTAAATACATAATTAAAATGCATGGCATTCCATGGATCTTCACGAGTATTTTGTCAACTACATCTTCTCTAGGGTATTTAAATCCATAGTTAGGAAAAGAAAACACAGAGAAAATAATAAAAGCAATTAGAAGAACAAATAAAGCAAATAAAAAATAAAATAAAATAAAGAATAATAAAACAGAGAATATGAAGAAGAATTAACACAAAAAAAAAGAAAATAAAATAAACAAAGAAGAATAAGGAGTGGGATGTGATGTAGATGTCGTTTGATTACTCCTCATAGTGGATTTAGTCACCATTTTGGTATAGAATCTGTAGAATTTTATTTCTTTTCTCAGGGCCTTCTGTGTGTTTTAAAAGAATGTAAATATTTTTTTTTTGTAAAACCTTATGTCAGTTCTTGTTCTCTAAATTTTTTTTTATTCTCAGTGCCCTCTCTTTGTGCCTCTGCCTTCTCCCTTTTCCATTTTAACTTAAACCCATAAAACAGCCCCGTAGATTAGGTTGTTACCAAGAGAAGATAAATTCTTTTGATTATCTCTAAAACTGACAGATAAAAAACTTTTATTTAAAATTTAAAGCAAAACCGAATGATAAATAAAATATTTAGGCTTCATTTATCCCTTTTTTTTAGAAATTAAGTTTTGACCAATGAGAATTTAAAGAAATAATTTTAAAAATCAAAAATTGAGTGATGAAGTCCGGTCGGAGGTGTGTAATTCCAACCGGAATTATGCATTTCTTATCGGAAATGTGGAATTTCGATCAAAATTCCATAGAAAATATGTAATTTTGATCGAAATTACATGATTCCAATCTAAAATTTACACTTTAGCCCGCCCTTTTCAACTTTCTTTATTTAAAAATTGACCCATAAAATTAATTAAAAATGTTGTAATTGAATCCTTTAAAACCTTGCAATTTAGCCTTGAAATTCAAAATTCCAAATTCTAAAGATCTATTTATAATGAATTATCATCATCAGATCCTCTATCGTATATGCACTGCTATCCCGAAATTGGGTGCTTACAGCTTTGCCCCCAGCTTTTTGAAGGACTCATCTTTAACCCATTTTGAGAAATAGTTAACTACGACAACTATAAACTCATGCCCATTAAAAGCTGGTGGAGTAATTTTTCCCATTATGTCGATTCCCCATGTTGAAAATGGCCATGGAGAAGTTAAGGTCTGGAGCATCAAAGGTGGAATGTGAGAAACATTTCCATTCAACTGGCACCCATGACAACTTCTAACAAACTGAATACAATCATGCTCCATTGTTAACCAATAGTATCCCAGTCTCATGATTTTTCTTGCCAACTCTTTACCATTTATATGAGGTCCACATACCCTTGCATGTACATCTCGCATAATTTATTCTGCTTCTTTTTATGAAACACATCTTAGATACATAGCTTTGTCCCTCTTATACAAAACCCCATGGAAAATGAAAATCTTTTCACACGATATCTCAACAGAATTCTGTCTTTCTTACTGACATTTTTTGGAAATTCACTACACTCCATTAGTCCTAAAATGTCTTAATACCATGGCTTCTTTTCTTCTTCCATAACAACAACTTGGGTGCTCTCGAAATATGGAACTCTAGCTTTCATTAAGATCACTGGTCTCACTAGCAAACCTTTTAGATTATCCTAAACAGAAGCTAAAATTGCTAAAGCATCAATGACTTAATTATTCTTTCTTGTTAAGTGAACAAACAACAATTCTTCAAAATATTTCTTAAGATTCTCAATGTAATCCAAATAAGGCTTGAATTTTTCTTCTTTGACTTCCTATTCCTTGTTGACATGTGAGATAACTAGTTTTGAGTCACCCAACACTTAAACTCTTTTGATTGCCATTGCAATAAGAGCTTCTCAACCACAAATGCAAGCTTCATACTCTAAGAGATTATTAGTTACTGAGAAATCCAATCTTCTTGCTTTCAAAATCCAATCTCCAGTCGGTGAAACTAGGATCACTCTAATTCCTGCTCCTTTTTGATTCATTGCACCATCAAAATACATTTCCAACCTTGTACTCCAATTCATCCAATTTCCTCATCTAGAAAAGAAATGTCAACTTCTTGATCATCCTCTATCAGTTGTTGAGCTATAAATTCAGCAATTACTCTCCCTTTGATCACTTTCTTTGTTAAGTATTTGATATCAAACTCAGAGATCAATATCAACCATCTACCTAATTTACCAACCAATGAAGGCGTAGTAGACAAATATTTCATCGGATCCATCTTTGAAACAACGTACACTCTGTAGGACTGAAAATAGTGTCGGAGTTTTCATGTTGCCCATACCATAGCTAGATAAATCTTCTCAATGATCTCATATTTCTCTTCACATGAAAGCAGCTTCTTGCTCAAGTAATAAATTGCAAATTCTATCCCGCTATGATCTACTTGAGCTAACATTGCCCCTAATGCAGATTCTTCAACACACAAATACAAGACAAGTGTATTCCCTAATTGTGGTAGCCTGAGTACTGGAAGATTCAACAAATACTGCTTAACCTTTTCAAATGCAATCTGACATTATTCATTCCAAACTGTGGACTGATCTTTTCTCAATAATCTAAATATTGGTTCATAAATCGAAGACATCTTAGAGATAAATATGATGATACACTGAAGATGACCTAGAAAATATCTTATTTCTATTTCTACTTTAGGAACTGGCATTTCTTGAATTGCTTTAATCTTATCTGGGTTGATCTCTATGCCTTTTGAATTAACCACATATCTCAATAGCTTATATGAAGATACTGCAAAAACACACTTTTTTGGATTAAGTTTGACATTGAACTTTGTCAACCTTTTCATAAACTTCTTTAGACCTCTACAATGTTCTTCAAAAGTTTTTGATCTAACCACCATATCATCAACATACACTTCCATTTCTTTATGAATCATAACTGTGAAAACCTTTCTTATAGCTCTCTGATATGTTGTACAAGTGTTTGTCAATTCAAATGGCATTACTTTGTAATAAAAGGTACCCCATTCTATAATGAAAGCAGTTTTAGCTTTGTCTGTGACAACCATCATTATCTAATTAAATCTTGCCATCCCATCTTCAAGGTGTAATACTTTTTACAAGTAGTAGAGTCTATCAAAACATCTATATGAGGCAATGGAAAATTATCCTTCGGAGTTACCTTGTTCAAATCTCTCTAATCAACACACATTCTAACTCTTCCATCCTTTTTTGGGATAGGGAAAATATTGGCTAACCATTCTAGATAATCAACTTCCTCTAAAAACCCAACCTCTATCTACTTATTGACTTTCTCTTTTATCTTTTGAGCCCTTTAAGTCTTAGAAGCCTAAATTTCTGCTTTATTGGCCTTATTTTAAGATCAGTTGGAATGAAATGCTCAGCCACTTCATAAACTATTCCTGGCATGTCGACATAGCTCCAAGCAAAGACTATTTTCCATTTTTTTTATTATTCTCTTAAGCTCACTTTTTTCTTCAAAAGAAAGACTTGTTGCCAATTGGAGTTCTTTGGGCAATTCAATATCACTTAGATTAGATGGTTCCATGTGAATAGAATTTAAGTATAAAATGCTTATGATATGATCAAGTGTATGGAAATTGCCATTAGAATAGACATTAAACAAGTAAGCAAAATTATAAGTTATTGCATTAAACTTTAAGAAGAAATCATCATCATAAATTACATAGTCAGCATCAAAAACATCCTTTTCTAAACATAGTACAGGTTTAACATTATTCAGATTAAAGTCCTCAACACTAATAGTAGTAAGTGGTGTAAGCTTAATGCCAGTGTTCATATTAACTACATCATCTAGAACTGCAGTTTAGCCCTCTTTGATCCTCTTTTATCGTTTTCTACATCATCAAAGATCTCTTAACTTTTAGTATTTCCATACTTTTTCATGTAAATCTTTTTACCTCCCAGATAAAAAACCCCATTTTTAGTTTGGTTATTTTCTTTATGAGCTTGTTCAGGTGAATGACCCAATCCATGAGTATGCATTTGATTCTTGAAATGTGGGAATTGAGCAATCTTTTACTGATTTTTACCCAAACTCATACCAGTTATAAACTTGGATTTCTTAAGCATCATAGCTATTTTTAAATCCATATAATCATAAAAAAAAATGGAAACAATATGAAATCTGGGTGTACCCATATCAGAATAAACCACAAAATAACCATCTTTAGATTTGGCTTCAATGGTGATTACACCTCATTTATAAGGGAATTTGATCTTCTAGTGGAGAGTTGAAGGAACTCCTCCTAGAGTAAGGAACCAAGGTCATCCCAAAAGTAACCCATATGTGATTGGGATATCAAGTACAATAAATTCAACCACACTTTCAATTGGCCCAGTTTTCACATTTGTCTTAAAAGTACCTTCCACAGCTCTCTTGGACTCGTCATATGCTTTAATCACCATATCAGACTTTGTAAGATCTTCCTTTGTCATGTTCAGTTTTTTAAGAACCTTAAAATGATAGACATTGATTATTGATCCATCATCAACCATAATACATGGGATCACAAAACCTTTCACTTCAGCCTAGATATATAAAGCTCTATTGTGCTTCCTTCTTAATTATTCAAGTCTTTGTTAGAAAAAGAAATCTTTGCACTGTCTTTGAAACCCACTAACATAACCAATTCTTCAGGAGTAGATTCTGTAGAAATTAATAGGTTCTCAAGAGCTTTATACATAGCATCCCCATGTTTCTTTGATGTAACCAGTATATCCTACACACTAGCATTGGCTTTCATTTGCTTTAATTGCTTCAAAATAGTATCATCGTTTTCATCTTTGGACACTTTTTATTTTCCTTTATCTGGCATTAGTGACCTGTCCTTTTGTGGCATAGGAGGATCTGGATAGTACTTTTTGCTTATAATGACATGACTCACTTCCATCTCATCATTACTTAACAATTCCCACATGTCAACAAAGTCCAACTACAAATTATCTTCATTAGTGGAATCTTTTGCTTCCATTAGTTCTTGGAAATTTGAAGGTATATTGCCCAAATTTTCTTCAACCTAGAAAATATGATAATCCACATAGTTAGCATAACAATTCATCTCTTCATTATCACTAAATTCCTCACCCCATCCAGTTGGAATGATTGAGTCAAATGGAATATATGTAGATGATGGTTTAGAGTGCTTCACTAAATAATCAAACTTTCCTATCAGTTCAGCTAGAGTATCCCAAACCTATTGGTAACTTGGTTGTTCTATAAAAGCCCAATCTGGTGGCACTACTTCTTCAAATGGTCAATAAGATTACTTACAGGTTGTAAGCAACAATGTAATCAAATTTACAAGTTGGCTGATCAAGATTCTGATAATCTTTCTCTTCCCTAGCCCTATTTCTGCTATTAATTAACTTAAAATGCTTCATTAGAAATTCTTTATTGATACATTATTCTTTTATCATCATCACTTTCTTCACCTCTTATGTCGACTTAGTGTGTTACGGATTTTGAATTTTGCCTTAGTCAATGAGATTTTGGATTTCATGTCTAAGTTTGAAATAATTATCAATGTTATGTCCCACTTGCTAATAATACTTACAAAATTCTTTCAGGTTATGATTAGGTGAAAGAACATTTGGTAACAACCTTAGTTCCATTAGCTTTATAATCCCACTTTTGTACAATCATTTAAACACTTTAGATAACAGCACAAAAATTTGGAAAACTGTCTTGGCTTTATATTTGCTAACATAGGAGAAGAAGTAGCAACAGCTACTTTTGGAGTATATGATGACTGAGTTCCCTTCTTCTGAACTTATGGAGGTTTTTTGAATCTAGCAATTCTCTCAACTTGAACCCCAGTATAATATAAATCAATAAATGATCTCATACTCATAACCCCAATTTCCTGTCTAATAGAATCTTGAGCATTTTCTCATGCAATTCTAACTTGATCAATCTCATCTGGTCTATTTCTTATACGAGCAGCTTCCTCTTTAAACCTTGTGATGTAATCAACAAAGGATTCATTTGACCTTTGAGTTAAACTTTGTAGATCCAGTAAAGACACTTGTAAGAACACTATTTAAGAAATAGGTTCATAAGTTCCTTCCAATTTTTTTTCACAATATTATCAAGTCGAAGGTACCATGTGAGAGCTGACCCTTGTAAAAAGAATGAGAACAAACCCCATATCTAATCATCTATTAATCTCGGAATAGTGGACATCATAGCTTTGTAGTGCTAAAAATGTAGCTTCGGATTACCAATGCCAAAAAACTTAGTCACTTCGGGCATATTGAACTTGGGTGGGAATTAAGATTCCCAAACACACACAACTCATCAATTTCAAAACCTGTGGATGCATGTTTTACTTGAGTTTGCAACCTTTGAAGTTGTTTAGTAATCTGAGCATATTCTTCCATCATCACTTTCTTTTCCTCAGCAACTGGATTAGCCACAATTGGTGCTTTTCCTTTAGACCGTGTCTTTCAAGCCTCATAAGCCTTAATCTGATCTTCAGTCAAAGGTGGACAGTCAACCACAATAACTTCTTCTTCATTAACCTCTCCTTGATGTGGAGGAGGTGGCATTGCCCTATGAAATGGTCTTTCAGTTTGCTTAGCAGCTTGCAGTAACTGACCCAAATTATTTTGAATGTACTCATTCACCCTTTCATTAACCAACTTGTCAACTTCTTCCATTCTAACAGGCTGTGATGTGCTTTTAATAACAAATTTGACTAATCTGTCTTTTTCTCTCCTCCAACCAAACTACAGTGCTGAGACACTTTGGGGATTACCTATGATGATTGTACGTGTATCAACATGTATCCATGCATTGTGATAATGAATGTATGAATGCATATGCAAAAGCCATAAATAAGACACACACGAGCAAATAGAGTCCCTTCCAACCTTATTTCTCCCACACAGGTGGTCGTTCAATTTCTTTCCTAGGTGGGGCTTAGCAGAACATCATCGAGGGATAAATCAGCTTGTAACTTTCTAAGATGAAAAATTAATAAACAAGGATGATTTATGTTTATATGCATGGTTTGATTTGGACAAAGTTTCGTGGTACTTGAATATATTAAACCAAGTGATCCTTTGGAGTAGAGTTGTGATACTGGGATAACCGTATTTGGTTATCATGATATAACAAGCACGGGATTTTAATCCTTATATATCCAAATAAATCATAGCTATAAACTATATATTAGCTTATTATGTACATTGGGTTGTATCATAACAAGTTCTAAATCGGTTTATTTGGATGTATAGGGGCTAAAATTATTGCTCCATAGGATTAATTGGGTTAAGATATTAAAGGACCAATGGTAGCATGTATAGATTATACTTTGATGATTAGATTCAAGTTAACGAAAACATGGGATATCAGAATAACCTTACGACCAAAGTATCCCCATAATTAGGGTTAGGTTATTTAAGATATCTCAAATTTTCTTTTTAAACAAAACATACATATTCGGAACTTAAGGTTTTAGCAAATTAGTCAAGGTGTCATAACCATAAAAGTCATAATGTTTGAGACATGTGACCTAAATAGTGTAAACCGTTTTGGGTCATCAGAAACAAACAGTATGTAACAAATGTGTCATGATAGACTAACTTGATTCGCATGGACCTTTCAGGTTCAAATGGGTATATAAAGTCTATAAGCACCCAATTTCGGGATAGTCGAGTGTGGATGCGACAGAGGACTCTAATGATTAAAATTTGTTGTAAATAGGTCTCCAGTATTTGAATTTCGGATCTCAAGGCTTAATTGCATTTTTTAAGACTCAATTGTAACATTTTTTAAGGACCTAATTGTAAATTTTTTAATTCTTTCAAGGGTCATTTTGTAATTAAAAATGCACCGATCGGAGTTATGTAATTTTGACCGGAACTACACATTTTCGATCAAAATTGCACATTTCCGATCGAAAATACACAATTCTGATTGGAATAATGTATTTCAGACTAGAAATACACAATTCCGGTCGGAATTGCACAAGTCCGACTGGCTTTCGTAATTTCTTTTTTTTTTAACTTATTTTTTTTATTGGTAGAAAAATATTTTGAAAATAAAAGATAAAAGATAATTTTTTTATCCTGATAATCCATGATTATCAGGTTGTTTTTGGGTTCAAAATTTTTAAAAAAATAAATAAAAAATAAATAAAACTCTATCTCTTGTGATTCAAATCACAGGAGGGAGTTTCATGAGTTTATGAAAACTCTACGTACTTTTATTTTAGAGGGGCTCTCTCTTTTCTAAAAACGAAGGAGGCTTTACGAAGGAAAACCCTTTTTCTTTTTTCTGGTTTTCTTTTACGTGTTTAGAAAAGAAAAGTTCTTGATTTAAGAAATATAAATTAAGCCAAAGATCAAACTATCAAGTTTATAGATTCTATTCTAACAACAATACAGTGAACAAATCCACTCTGAGGAGCAATCAATACTACATCCACATCATTCATCTCTTCTCCTTTTCCTTTTCTTTATTTATTTTATTTTATTTTACTTTTACTTTTATTTATATTCTGATAATTGTCTTTATTGTTTTCTGTGTATTTTTATGTGGTGATGATGGGAGTGACCTGAGCCATAGGGTGAACGTGAGGAACCAACAACCAAATCCATGAAGGTCCATGGAATGTCATGGATTAATCCATGTTAAAATCACGTAGTTTTAGGTTTATTTTATTTTTTGTTTTTATGGTGTTTGCATTGTGTATTTATTTTTAATTTTGGGCATGTAACTATTATTATACGTAGGTTGTAATAGCCCCGATAGTGGGAATAGTGAAACCTTTACTTTATGCCTTTTAAAATTAATTAATAAATTAGGTCTACTTGGTAAAAACCTAATTAAAATTAATAGTGACTTTAGATTAATTTAGGTTGCATGAAAATTGAATTAGGGTTAGAAATCACTGTATGTTATTTGCTTTATTTTTATTGTTTGGATTTTTTTTATTTATTTATTTTGGGCTCCAAGCCCACATTTAGGATTAACTCACCATAATAGGCTTTAAAACTAGTTTTAAGTTTAATTAACTTTAAAATTAATCTAGGCCCATTTTTAATTTAATTAAAATTTATTAGACCTAGCCCAATCCATCTAAAGTGTTTCCTTTAAAATAAATATATATTTAGGATCACCTCATTTGATTTAAAATTAATTAGAATTAGCCCACTAATTTAATTTCTTTTTCTTTTAAAATTTAATAGATTTAGGCTCATTTTTTTAGAATTAAAATTTTTAGATTTAGGCTCACTAATTAAACTGAAATGTAGGCCGACCTTTAGTCCCATCTCACTTTGTAAGTAAAATATGTAGAATTAACTAACTTTAATTAAAAAATCAATGTAGATTAGACTAATTTAAGGATGTTGCGCCTTGTGAATGCATTTTTTATGTGCTTTTTGTGACTAGTTGCCTTGGGTGTTGATTGCTAAAATAGGGTTTAATATGAAATTTCATGTGGTTAGAGAATAAGATAGTAATTCATAAACTAATTTTAAAGAAAATGAGGCTAAAAGAAGTTGGTATTTCATTTCCAGAATTTCCTGGTTATGGTGCTAACTCTCTTTTAGAGAATCGAGTTACCACCACCTTCGATTTATCCCAGTTATTACCCTGGGTGGTGAATCCTCATCTCCACGCCATGTCTTTATGATATGGTTAGTGTGTTCCCTAGAGCCCTGAGCTCAAACAGTGTCGCAGTTGCTAAAATCTTGGACGCGCACTAAACCCCGCTATCTATAAAGTCTAAATAGGATAACTTGATTCTTAGTCAGCACAATATAAGATATACATGTCACCAAGAACTCAATTTAAATCAAAACACAATATATAAACACAAATCAGCAAACATATGTAATATAGGGTATAATCCTAATGGAAGTTTCTAGGGCCACTACATGGGTGAGTTAGGGTAAAAGGCTAAAGGTTCTTTTAGCAAGATACCCTCCATTGTAGACTTGAGTTATAGGCTAAGGTTAGAAGGGTCCGACATCTTTTGCAAACTCGAGAGAAAATTACCCCCCTTTAGGACTTGGGTTACAGACTCTGGTCAGATGAGCCTGATAGTATCTTTTTAACCGGGTTAAGGCTAAAGGTGACAATATCAAACTAATCAACCCATGAGTCGAGTGGAGTCATGGTGAGTCATAATTTGATACCATCAAGGTTATTAAGCTTGTGTATATGTGAAAAGTGTCATGATGCAAGTTAGTCTATAATAGTCTATATAATTACGAGCAAAGTACTAACTTCGGGATCAATATCTCAATCCCCAGTGGAGTCGCCACTGTTGATGCTAGTGGGTCTGACTCGGCACTCTTTGGATCACTGACCTTTTTTCCTTGTTATAAAAAAATAGAGGGTAGTAAGGGAGTACTGAAACTGCTTAGGGATGACATAAATGCACTTATAACCCACCACTCAAGTAGGAGAAAAAGGGAGTTTCCACTCGGTATCACCCGAGAAATTATCTATTTTAGGGACTTTAGGTAAACTCGGATCCCTTACTTGGAACCGCATTCGCCCACTAGATAAAGCATTAGATTCGGATATTAATGTCAGTAGGATTAGGCTCTTTTGTTTGAGGCATCTCCATACCGCCCAGATGTTGAGCATTGTCGGCCTTACTTTATGTACAATGCTTCCAAGAATTATGTAATATTATACATTAACTACTATATGCAAATGCACACACAATATATACACACAAGCACAAAAGAGCATGATAAAATGATGCATGACTATGGTAGAATGATGTATGATCATGGCAAAGGCTAAACTAATGTGCATAATATGGCATACATAGTATAAACGTGGCATAACATAATAACATAAAAACATAGCATAGAATTGTAAACATGAAAAGTGTGTAAACATGGTAAATCTATATGTCATGGCAATATCATATAAGCATGGCATAATGCAAGATAATATATTATAGAAAAGCAAGTAAGTAAAATGCAAATAAAATAATAAAAAGGCAAACAATCAATCTATGGCATGGCAATTATGTTATGAACCAATATATGCATGCTAAATAATGAAATATGAGAAATAAGAGCAATAAAAAGTAATAAATTTAAAGTAAATTAAAGAGAAGAGAGATGAGAATGACTAATACATTTCACGAATATCCTCTCCATAATGACTCCATATTCCGAGTTTCGGGGCAATAAAACATTTTATTTGAAAAATAAAAGAAAACAACTTTAAAAATCAAAATAAAATTAATAAAATGCTTCAAAAGCAAATTTAGCTTAAAAGAGTAATTAAAATGAATATTTTTAAGAATTTAAATAAAAAGATCACTTGGAAATCAAAATAAAGGAAAAACACTTGAAAAATGGATTTTAAATTATAAATAATTTAGAAAAGCATTAAAAATTTTATTTGATTGATTATGTGGACCATTAATTCACAATGTGAGATTCCATCAAGTTAGGACTCAAAATGTGAATTTTATACCTTGGATGGATATTCCCACATTATGAATTATTGAACACATAATCAAATAATTTTATTTGAAAAACTATAAAATAAAAGAAATTGTGATCCATATTCTTGCATTTGGATGATTTTTGTGATCAACAAAAATAACATCACAAATATCACATAAAAGCACAATATTTATTAACAAAATGATCATAAATAAAGTGTAAAATATGAAAAATAATTATGAAAATGTTTAATTTTTATTAAAAAAGTAAAATTCCATATTTAAATAAAAGTAAGAAAATGAAAAAGGATTTATTTATTGAAAAGGAATTGAAAAATTAGTGCAAAAGACACCATTTTATTAATAAGAAATTAATTACCCATCAAAAGAACAAAAAACTACCTCAGTTTATTTTTGGTTGATTTTTGGATTATTTTTGGTTGCTAGCAGCAAATAAAATACAATTTAAACATAAAAATAAATGGACAAATTGATACAATTGACAAGATAAAACCATAAATAATATCACAAAGGACATGTAATAATAAAATTACAAATTAAAGTAAATAAATAAAGAAGAAGTAAGAGTAGAGATTGCAAATAAAATGCAAAAATAAAATAACAAGAACATAAATAAAGCATAAAAATAAAGAGGAATGAGAATTAAGTGTAGAGATTGAGATAATAATTGGTAATATAACATCATAAATCATAAATTGATAATTAAAATAGCAAATGGAAATAAAAGTTAGAAATAAGTTAGTAGGAGTTAGTAAAGTTAGTAGCTTGAGATTGAGATCTTGAGATTAACAAGAGGTATATATAATACAATAGATAATGCTAATGCAGTGCATGCTCACACAAGCATTAAATAAATCTAGGATGCATGCAAAGGATGATGCATGATGTAAATTTAGGAAGCATGCAAAGCAATGCAAATTCGTGAAGCATGCAAGTATGCAAGTGATGCAAGTCGAGAAGCATGCAAGTATGCATCTAAAGGATCTAAAAATGAGCACACGTATGATAGTGATATGTGTAGACGATGGGGTTTAGCGCACACCCAAGTTTATTGCAACCATGACACTGTTTGAGCTCATGGCTCTAAGGAACACACTACTATATCACAAAGACATAGCGTGGAGATGAGGAGTCGCCACCCAGGGTAATAACTGGGACAAATTGAAGGTGGTGGTTACTCGATTTTCTAATACAAGCTAGCACCACAACTAGGAGTTCTGGATACGGAATACCAACCTTTTTCAGTCTCGTGTTCATTTAGAATCATTTTATGAATTACTATCTTATTTTATAATTACATGCAATTTCATTAAACCTTAATTAAACATCCATCTAACCCTAAGACAGCCAATCCATGAAAAAACACATAAAAGATGCAATCGAGGTATAACATCCCTCAATCCAAACTACATTTGATTTTAATTTTAAGTTAGCTAAATCTATATATTTTATTTACAAGTGAAATGGAACTAAATGTGGGCCTATATTTTAATTGTATTAGTGAACATAAATCTACTATTTTTAATTCTAAAAGCAGGCCTAAGCCTACCAAATTTAAGAAAAAAATGGATTTGATTTAATGGACCTAATTCTACTTATTTTAATTTAAATGAAATGATCTTAAATCTATTTATTTTAAAAGAAATGATTTAATGGGCTAAGCTAAGTCTAAATTTATTTTAAATTACATAAAGTGGGTCGAAAGTCTAAATTAACCTAAATGTGCCTAAACTGATTTCAAAGTTAATTAAACCTAAATTTAATTTTAAAGGCCTATTTTATTAGTGCGTTAGACTTACACGTGGGCTTGGGGCTCAAAACGAATCAAAATAACAAACAAACAAGCCCAAATAATAAAAATAACAAATAACAAATAAAAAACAAACATTCTGTTATATTTCTAACCCTAATTTTAATTACATAAAACCTAAATTAATCTAAAGTCACCATTAATTTTAATTGAATAAACCTAATTTGCTAACCAATTAATTACAATAAAAATACATGCCACACACATGATTGCACTATTCCCACTATT
>CATIWM010106755.1:0-14093 GCA_949671775.1 Mallotus repandus | reverse complement strand
AGACGCTGCTAGAAGGAAGAGGATGTCAAGATGAGTCTATAGCTTGAATTTGAGGTCGATTGGAGGTTTTATGGGGGTTAAACAAAGAAAAAGAAAACTTTTGGGCTAAAAAAAATTTGCCAACCCCAAATTTTTCTTTCCCGCTTTTCTCTCCATCTGCAGACTTCAACCCCTTTTTAAAGGTATGGGACACCCATGTGCTGGTTTCCTTTTTTTTTTTTTTTTAACTTTAAACATATATATATATATATATACTTAACAATTTTAAAATGTATTAAAATACACTAAGTCAATAATTTTACATAAGTTATAATATTAATAATATTAAAATATTATTCGATATAAGAATTTCAAATTTAATTTCACTAATAATCAAATATTGTAAATTATTAAAATAATTATTAACACTGCAAATCTCAGAAATTTAATTTTATAATTTATAAAAATTCAGGTTATAACAGATTTTATCCTATTTATGTTTTTTCTTTAAACATTCATTTAAAATTTTAAAGTATATATTTTATTATTATATTATGTGTCACTTAAAAAAATATTATTAGATTTAGATTTTTATATACCTTTTTATCTTAAAATGTTTACAGGATTAATAGTAATTATACCAAATTATTTTTTACATATTTTTGGTATTGCTTTCATATATTGTTTGTATTGGAATTTTTATAAAAAATAAAATTTGCTAACAACCAAATTTATAGTTCTTAAAATTCTTGGAGTACTTCAATCCTACAAGATAAAAAATGATAAAATTAATTTACGTAGTTATAATATTAAAGTTTAAAAATTATATATTTAAAAAATTAATTTACGCAGTTATAATTTTAAAGTTTAAAAATCATATATTTAACTAAAAGTGAAATAATCATGTAATAAATTATGAACTAAAACCATTGCTTAAGTTGGAAACAATAATAGTATTAAAATTTTTACCTTCAATTAAGTGTCTTCTAATGGTACCAATTACAAATAATAAGAATTACATAATTAAATTTTCTATTACTCAACTTTTCATAATCATATATTAAATTGAAAAATGGAAAGAGAAAATTAATTATTAAGAAATATTTGCTAAGATTAATTTTATGACTTATGAAATTCAAACAAAAAAATGAAATATTTGTTAAAGTGAAGTAGAGGCTAGGTAAAAGAAAAAAGGTTAATTGTTAGAAGAATTTTTTTTTTTGGGAAATAGGTCGAACCTGTAGCCTGTAGAAGATGGAAGTGCAGTTTGAATGGCTGATATATAATTTCTAATAAAATCTAACGGCTAATAGGACAAAGTAAATTTACTTTGTTTAAAACCAAGTATTAGTAGAATGCACCTTATATAAAATTGACATAGAAAAATATATAAAATTCTATATAAAATAGAATTAAAAAATAACAACAACAACACATGATTCAACATATAACCCACTCTTCTCCTCTCTTCTCAATAACTTTCCTTTCCTTTCATTTCCTTCTCTTTCTCTTTTCCATTTTTTCTTCATTCTTAGTTACTATTTAACATAATTATTTTTATTTTTTATTTTGAATTAGTTATTGCTTGTATAAATGTAATTCAAGATGTGCATATTGCCTCCAATTTACTTTTTGTAAATTAAGCATGTAAATTGTTGATCGGTGCAAGTGCTATTGGAATTACAAGAGTACAAATATGTGTTATGATTTAATACATTACAAAATATTCCAAGTTTAATTAATTATTGTATGTCCTTTATGCATGTCCTTTATCATCTAATGCATATTTTTTTATTGTCCAATTCTCTATGAATGTGTATGAAAACCAAAAATTCTTTCTTTGTGATCTAGTTAGTTCCTTTATTTTGTTTATAATAATTTAGAATATGTTCCGTATATTTTACTTTTATGATACAATATCTTCATTATATTCATCATTAAATATTTGATTTCTAACACAACTCATATTTGGAGGAATGAAAAAGCTACTAGTTTTTATTTATTAAAATGACAATTTCCTTTCCAAAATTTTTTAAAAGGATTGGAATACAAATTCCAAATGCATGAAATTTGGATTTTTGTTTTCATTTTTGGTCTATAGTTTGTATATGTTTAGTTTATTTTCTGTATATGCAACAATTTTATGCACTTTCATTCAGTTTCATGAAGAATACATCACAATTTCATTATATTTTTCCAACTGCATATATATTAAATTATATATATTCTTAAATATATATTAGAATTTTAGGGTACTCAATACAATGGGAGGTGGAGTGACAATTTCATTTAAAAAAATTTTAAAGTGAGTGTAATTCAAATTGTAAAAGCATGAAATCTAGAATATTTTTTATTTATTTTTTTTACTTTCAGTTTATTTTCCATATGTGAAACCATCTCATTATATTTTTCTTTAGCTTTGATTGAATATATTAGCATCATTATTATTAATTGTTTTATCATAGATTGCCTTATGTTTGCTATGTTAGCAGTTTTGTCCATCTTTACTGGAATATTAATTCTAAAGACAACAAATTTAAAATATTTTTTGTATATTTTTGGTTTACATTTCATACATTTTTGTTTATTTTCTGTATATTTTACATTCTTGATGCATTATCTTCATTATAGTATATTTTATATTTTTGATATAATATCCTCATTACAGTATATTTTATGTTTCCATATGTTTGACATTTCTGATACAATATCATTGCACTAAAACAATAAATTTCATATGTTTGTTACTTAAAAAGATTAAAAAAAAAAACACTACTAATTATTAAATATCCACATGGCTCATAACTCTCTTAATTTTTAGAATTTGTGAATTTATGTTTTGGGATTGCTTCTTCAATTTGAAGTTATGAGGTGTTACTTAATATTTTACAAACACATTAGACTACTTAAAATCTTAAAAATGCTAAGATTATATTTTTGGCACTTAATTGCATTGATAAAATTGATTCCATTTAGAATTGTTAGAAATTGAAGTTGTGGATATATTTTCCTTTCCCAAAAATATAATTTAAAATCAAAATTAATTTCATAATTCTTTATGAATAAAACTAATTTTATAGTTTAATCTGGCTCAATAAAATTCAATAAAACTTTATAATTCAATTTAAAAGTTTTTTGGAAATTATTTAATTTCACATTTTTAAACTACGTAGTTTTAATGTGAAACTATGTAGTTTTAACATAAAAAAAAAAGTTTTAGTATCATAGTTGTTATATATTGTTATATTCTTATATACAATAAAAATACATATATATTGTTAAAACTATATATGTATAAACTTAATTTAAGTTAAAAATATGTGTTTGCTAATTTGTATTCTTTTTTTTTTTTTGAGCTTATAAGTTAAAATATACTTATTAATATTTTATTTTGAAATTTAGTGTTCTAATTATTATTATTTTGATGGAGCTTATTCAAACTAAAATCAAGGTATCAATTTTAAAAAATTTGGAATATAGATTATATAAATTATATTAATAATAACAATATATTATTTGGCCAAATAAAATATTATTTAAATTATAAAATTATATTTTTTGAATGAATCCCATTGGCCTAATTTCCCTTCATATCTCCAGTGGCCAAGCCAACACCCAAGTGCCGCCTCTGCTCTGCCACTCTCTGTCACCCTCCTATAATTTTCGCCCATCACCATCGCCTTACCATCATCCATCACTATCACCTCCACTATTGTCCATCATTATCACCTCCACTGTTGTCCATCTTCTTCATGCACTACTGCTGTAATAGGATGTCTACACTGATAATAGGATGTCTCACTGAGCCCTGGCTGAACTAAGAGGACTGTGGCCTATAAGTGCTTGACCAAGTCCAAAGCCCTCCACTGCCTCTGAATCCTCCTGTCTTGGATCTTTGCTAAGATGTACCAGCTCCCTTACTAAATCCCTTTTGCTTTCCTGCCCAAACTGGAGCCTTGTACTTGCCTTCTTGTTCTATTTCTTCTCTCAACTTTTCTTTCTGCATTGCCTATTCAACCCAGCCCCTAAAATTTTGGCCTTCATATAATGATAATTCATTCTTCAATACAGTCTGCAGGCCCTCTTTAAACCTGCAACATTTCTGAGCTTGAGTTAGGAAAATATCTGAAGCATACTTGTATAACAATTCAAATTTATCCACATATTCTCGCATTGACATTGCCCCTTATTTTAAAGCAATGAACTCATTATGCCTTTCAGCCTTGAATGCATCTGTCAAGTATTCCCTACAAAACTCAGCTTTGAATACATCCCAAGTTAATTGACCTTCATGCAACAATCTAATTCGAGCAAACCAAACATCTACCATATCATGTAGAAGGTTGTAAACATTATCAACTTTTTATACCTTATTTAATGCAAGAGTATTAAAGGCTTTCTCTGTAGCTCTCAACCATCTATCTGACTCCCGAGAATCAATAGAGCTATGAAAGTTGAATGCCCTACATTTCTTAGCATGCTCAATTATATCACCAGGCCTTCTCCTCTGCTCTTGAGCTGTCAAGGTAGCAATAATAGTATCTATAAGTACCTTGGGATCGAGCTGTAAAGCAGGTACAACAAGGGGTGGAGGTGGTAGAGGTTGCTCAACAATAGGGGTCCTAGCCTCAGATTCTACCTCTAGATCTGCACTGCCCCTAGATTCTACCCAATCACTACCCCGTTGGCCAACATTCCTTTGTTGAGGTGGCCTACCATAGTTTCTTCTTGGTGGCGTCCTATATATATATATCAAAAATATTTTCAAAATTTCATTAAAATACTGTAAAAGCATGGTTTATAGGACCATTGAACAAAGCTCTGATTCCAAAACTGTCACACCCCAACTCACAAAGCCCAAGGTGGACTATTAGTATCTTATCCCGTCTCATGTAGCCTGAGATAGACACTAAAACCAACCATTTCTTAGTTCTCAAAGTTAAAACAAAATAAATAATAATGATAGAAACATTTGATGTTAAAATAGGAAACATGATCTTGGAAATTTTTTTAGATTTATTCAAATAATGAAATTAAAAAACAAGGAGATATTTTTATTAGTATTGTAAAAGCTTTGATAACTGTAGGCAATTAAATGAGCAAACCATTCAAAACAACCCCACAACAACCAAACAACAATGACAAGTCAACAACAACAATCCAACAATGACAACAAAACAACAACGACTCAACAACAAAACAACAACAACAATTATCCAACAATTACAAGCATGCCACAATAATTTGACATCAATGGCACATCCACAACAGTTAGCCAATAAGGACAACAATGTGACAACAACTCAATATCAATAACACATCATCAACCCAAATTAAACGTTGACAACTATATGAAATAATAGAATGAGGTATTTAAATATTCTAAGAAATTATATCTTTAAACTATAATTCTAATGATACTTGTATATTGAAAATATGATCATAAACATCATTAAAGTAACATGGAATATGTTTCCAAATATTTTCTTTACATAAAGTCTTGCTACCCATATTTAACTCTAAAACATAATCTTTTACATTACTTAAGAAAAATCAAAGATAAGAAATAAAGTTCAAGGTTTCTCTAACAAGGATGTTGTTGGCCAATCTTACTTCTAGCTTCTATCAACTCTTACTTAACGTAGACCACCCTTTATCAAACCCTGCTAGCTGAAATGTTTTAGAAAACAAAACAGAATGAGTATAGAAATACTCGGTGAATAGATATTGCAAGCATAAAATAATTTGATTAAATTAATGTAACAAACTTCTAAATTAGAACATTAAAATATTTACAAATCGAGTTCTAAACCACTTGAAATAATAAAGCCAAGATTTGCTTTCAGCTTATACAAAATTTAATTGGATAATAACACATGCCTTTTAAGCATTTTTCACTTTTCTTATGTATTAACCAACCCCATACCCATCATCACAACCCGACCATAACGTACAAGCCATCATAAATCTCACTCTCTACGTGCACTTGAAGGCTAACCCTTCGACTACATTAGCACGAAACGAACCTTCTCCCTTCACCGTCCTACAGTTAAGTGCCACGTTATCTATTGTGCAATAGCAACCAACATAATCTCGAATGTCCATATAACACTACAACACATCCACACATCTCATATAGGGTGGTAATACATAATACAAATACCATTTCATCTCATAAATAATCAAAATGAATTCATTACGTTTATAGTTCAAACAATATCCAAAATCAAACCATTTCTCTTTATAATTCAATGGAATGAAATCCAACAGATTAAAACTCAATTAAATCATCAAATAACTGAAAGAAATCTCATTTTTCTTACAAAAACAAAAGCATAATATAGTAACACCTTTAACTTGTGAGTTTAGAACCATTTCATTGATTCAAGGCTTGAATAGTTCAAATAAGAACAAACTGATTTAAAAAGGTTTTAATATATCAATTGAGCTTCATAAAATAATATCAAAAGCTCATTATTGCTGATATAAAATTAATTTAAGGGCTTGAATATCTACTCACAAAATAGCCTTCTAAACACACGAAACCAATTCACCGTTTTGCTTACTTTGCACTGGTACCTTCCTTTCCTTTTCCAATACCTAAAGCATAAAATTTTATTTATAAAAAATCAAAATAACAATACCATATTCTGAATTTATCATGCAGCCCCCAAATGACATTCAAAATATGCCTACTAACTCAACTTTACAAATTTGACCCACTATCTCTAAATTGACTGTTTCATAACAAACTTAGAAAAATTGTTGCATCTTGTACACAAGGAATTTTGAGCTCAAATATTTTCCAAAATTAGATCTATATGTCAAATACATACCATAAAAATTTCATAACATTTTGACAACCATGGAAAGAGCTATAAATATTTGAACACCGTAAGGTCAAACTCACTCATAAACTGAGCAATATAAAAAAATGGCTTCGATTAACAATCATAGAAAAGAAATAAGCCCTTACTCAAAACTAATAAGTTTTAGAGAACTATTTATAGTTTTTTAATAATCAAACAAATCCCAATTGAGAGTTTTCTAGCTCAACTTATGATCAAAACACTGAGACTATAAAACCAAAATTCCAGAACCCGAATTCTGTTAATAGAAACCCTAATCCCCAAATCAACTGAAGCACTTAAAATACTTACCAATCAATTGCCATGATTTTGAAATGGAAGATTTGTAGCTTTAAAAATGCCTTAGATCACCAAAATTTACTTGGAAAATCCTCACCAAGAAGGAGGATTTAGAAATACCCTCTTCCTTTCTTTTCTAAAATAAGTTCCACTCTTTTTTTTAAAGGTGGCTGCACATACACTAATTCCACCACTTAAAAAGAATTCAAGGGTTTGTTAGGGTCATTTTAATATAAATTTCCTTTTTGCCCTTAAAGAACATGTTATACTTCTTATGAACTCTAAGGGGTATAATTGTCCATTCTAGAACATCTATCTATTTTAATTAACTTCATCACATACCAAAGTTTTAAACTCTCACTCTTAAACCAACACATAGATATATATATTATAATTAAATGAAATGTACAGTAAATGCCAAAGTAATCAGACTGAGGGTATGAGTGTGACAATCCTATTTTCCTGCTTCAATAAACTTTGCAATTCGCAATAGTAACAATAGAAGAAATTCTAAATTCTTCACAAACAATCAAACTAGAAATTCAATGCCTTTGTCAAAAAAGTAACTCAACTGTTTGTGCAATTCAATTAACATAAATCAACCTCAATTCTTTAGTAGAACTCCTTGTCTTTACCTTGGATTTTGTTAAATATGTAAAACCTAAGGTCACACTACAAAAAGTTATCCCTCTTATCGAATCATACCAATAACAGAAAACACCAACCCATCACCGTAAAATTATCATGCATCACCTCAAGTAGATATTGTCGCTTATCATTCTTCCAACAAATGGTTACTTGACAGTGGAGCAATCCATCATGTCACTTAATATTTAAACAATTTAGCACTTCACGCTCCATACACTGATTCAAATGACATATTAATAGAAAATGGCATTGGTCTACCAATTGCATATATTGGTTTTACTTTCTTACACAATCTTGGTTCTAGGTTTTCAATTAGATAATGTTCTTTTTGTTCTTACCATGAAACACAATCTAATTTCAATTTCTAAATTCTACAACTCTAATAATGCTTCAGTTGATTTCTTACCTAATTCTTTTATTGTGAAGGATCTTTATACAGATACAACACTGATGAAGGGCAATGCCAAGGGAGGAATCTATAAGTGGTCAAACACATAGCCTATTCTTGCATTTTCTAGCCTAAAAGCAATAATGTCATAATGGTATTCATGTTTAGAACATCCTACCTTTTCTATGTTGAAGCATATTGTCTCAAGAAATAATTTACAAACTCTTCTAAATCTTAAGACTTTTATAATTCTTGTTGTTGCAATAAAAGCCATAAGCATACTTTCTTTACTTATACACTTATGTCAAATAAAATAATTGGAAATTGTATTCTCTGATGTTTGGACCTTACCAATATTGTCATTTAAAGGGTTCAAGTATTATGTCATTTTTGTTGATCATTATAGAAAATACCTTTGGTTTTATCCATTAAAACACAAATCTAAAGTTAAAGATGTATTCATTAGATTCAAAGCCACTATTTAATATTATTTTGACCTCTATATAAAAACTCTACACACGGATAATGGAGGGGAATACAACAGTCTAAAAAACTTTTTGGCTGTTAATGGTATTATATATCTTACTACTCCACCTCATACACCCGAATATAATGGTTTTGCTGACAGGAGACACCCTCATATAGTAGAAATAGGATTAACTCTTTTATCTTATGCCTCTCTTCCTTTAACATACTAGAATTATGCTTTTGCAAAAGGAGTGTACTAAATAAATAAAATACGGACTCCCACATTGAAATTCCTCTCACCATATGAAATTTTTTTTTGGCGCTTTTCCAAACTACATAAATTTGCAAATTTTTGGCTGTCTTTACTACCCATAGATGCATCCATACATAGCACACAATTTAGAATCTAGATCAAAATCGTGTATCTTTCTTGGTTACTCTTTAACCTAAAGTGCTTATATCTGTTATGATCCATCATCCTAAAAAATATACACTTATAGGCATGTGAATTTTCTTGAGACTATTTTTCCTTTTTCCCACCTCAACTTTTCTAATTCAAATGCACCCAATCACTTAGTGTCCACATGGTTTCCACTACCTATAGAAATACAAAATGTCGATTCTCCATCACGACCACTCATAACTTCATTTGCAGGTATTGGGGTAAATTATATAAGAGGTTACCAAACTTTACCTTAAATTTCATTTTAGTTCCAAAACTTTAATTTATATCTTTTTGCTTACATAACATTGATTTTACTTACAATAAGAAGTCACCCCAAATAATTCCGATTAATTTAGATGACAAGGCACACTAAAGTTGTCATATTATAGTTCAACTCAATAAAAATTATTATGTTATACTATCACATCACCTTTTTTATGAGATTGTTGATCATAATTTTATAAGGCTGAGTGTACAAAAATAACAAAGTAAAGTAAAATTATGGTTAATAGTCTTATGAAAAAGGTGACATGACAGTATAATATGGCAATTTTTGTTGAGTTGGATTGTAATGCGGTAACTCTGATGTGTCATGTCATCTAAATTAGCTAAAATTATTTTGGGTGACTTTTGTATGTAATTAAAATCAATGTTTTGTAATAAAAAAAGATAAAATTAAAGTTATGAAATCAAAATGAAATTTAGTGCAAAGTTTGGTAACCTCCCATGCAATTAACCCACAGGCACTGCTCCATTATATGAACAACGTGAAGTAACGTGAAGTCACACACACACACATATATATATCCTCCAACCTTGCGAAGTTCAAACACGAATCAATCCTCTCACCATATGCAAACAAGAGCTCGTAGTAACATTCACAAACCCATACAAAAATTAAACTTAAACAGCCAACTCCATTCAACCAATACAAGTGAACCTACATCCATAAATAAAGCTTTTAAAGATCCTAAATGGTGCAAAGCAACGTCTGAGGAATAAGATGCCCTTGTTAAGAATGGAACTTATCATGAATTAGTTCCACCCAATCCCAATCAAAACATAATAGGGTATAAATGTATCTTTCAAACTAAATAATTATCTGATGGTTCTTTTGGCAAGTTCAAAGCCCGTCTCGTTGCCAAAGGATTTCATCAAATACCGGGCGTGGATTATCATTATACATTTAGTCCAGTTATAAAAGCCATACCAATTTGATTTATTCTGAGCATTACAGTATCTTGTGAATGGACTTTATGTCAGCTAGATGTAAACAATGCCTTTTTACTTTTTACAAAGGCCATCTTCAAAAGACAGTATATATGAGTCAACCCCTTGGCTTTATTGATTCGAAAAATCCTTCGCATGTCTGCAAACTAAGGAAAGCAATTTATGGGTTAAAAGAAGCTCCATGTGCATGGTACCATAAATTGAAGAGCTATCTTCTTTAGCTGGGTTTTATAAATTCTTATGTAGACACTTCACTTTTTATCAATCAATCCAATGGTGATCTTATATATCTTTTGGTTTATGTTGATGACACTGAACTCACAGGAAATAATGTGGAATGTATATAGAATTTCATTCAAAAGCTGGCGACAAAAGTTTCACTGAAAGACCTTAGGTACGTAGCTATCAAATTTTCTTGGTATTGAAGTCATTCCAATTCAAAAAGGTGTCCTTCTATCACAATGGAAATATTTGCTTGATCTTCTCACTCGTTCAAAAATGGCAGATGCAAAACCAGTTCGCATGCCCATGAATCCATCCACATCATTGACATTCCACTCTGGTGAACAATTATCAAATCTTACAAAATATAGGCCTGTCATTGGTAGTTTGCAATACTTGCTATTGACGAGACCATATATTGCATTTTCAGTTAATAAACTATCACAATTCATGCATGTACGAACCTATTACTGAGCACTGGTCACATGTCAAATGACTACTGCGATATCTTATTGGTACATTGACCACATCATTACAACTTCATCGCAACTCACCTCTTACTCTTCACATGCATTCTCTGATGCAGATTGCAGTGGTGACAAAGATAACTACTATTCTATAGGTGCCTATCTGGTTTGTCTCGCTCACAATCTAATATCTTTGAGTTTTAAGAAGCAATGAACTGTAGCAAGATCGTCCACCGAAGCTAAGTATCGATCTGTTGCTAACATTGTGGGAAAAATCAATTAGATAAATTCGCTTTTACAAAAACTACGACAATAATTCACTACTTTTCCAATTATATATTATGATAATATAGGCGCCAATCAGCTTTGCTCAAATCAAGTATTTCATTCTTGAATGAAGCATTTGGCAATGGTCTTTCATTTTGTTCGTGATCAAGTTCAAAATGGCAACTTACAAGTCGCTCACGTCTCTACTTTGGGTCAACTTGCTGATACACTTACAAAACCACTATCATGAACCATATTTTTACTTCTAAAAAACAAGATTGGAGTCTGTAATCAAGCTCCATCTTGAGAGGGCATAACATAGGCTGTTCATACATGTTGTACAACAGCTTTTATCTATAAATATTTGAATTATTCAAACTATATATATATATATATATATATATATATATGAATTGCAACACATTTTAAAAGTGTGTTCAGTTCTTAATTCACCTCTAGCAGCCATTTTACATTTCAATTCTAAAACTATAGAAATATTATATTTTGATATTTTAGCTAAATAAAAATAATTTTTCTATTTTTGCACTTATTTTATATTTTAATTTTCATGATAATAAAAATAAAAAATTATGGAGACGATATATCATTATTTTATGCATATCTCAAATTAAAATATGGATAAAACTGGTTGTAATAATCTATATATTATTGTCATTTTTTTTCTTAACAGGGGTAAACTTCGTTTGCATGATAAAATAGATACAGAGACATAAACTGAGCACCAGTTGACGTTTTTTTTTTTTTTTTTTTTGAGAACGAGCACCCGTTGACTTTACCTATGATATAATTGTTAAAAGTACATATTTAAAACTAAATTTATTAATTGATTTATTTATAATTTTAAAATATGACTAAAAATATTTATAATTTTAAAATATGACTAATAATATAAGCAAAATTGTTAATTTTTGTTATTGTTTATTTTAATATTTTATTTTGAGGGATTATATATATGTTTACTATGATAATTAAAACATAAAAATATTATTAGTAAACAAAAAGTCTAGTATTGTTATATAATTAAAATATAAAAAAATATATTACCTTCATAGTTCTAGGTTAATATTAATATTGCCTTCGTAAAAAAAGGGATTAATAGTTGACAAATAGAAATTAGGGGTGTACACGGTACGGGGGAATTTGGAGATTTAAAATTTTTGGAACCATACCAAATTTTGAGATTTTAAAAATAAAATCTCCATTACCAATATCAAATTAAAAAAATTCCGTACTAGTACAATTCCATTTTTCGGGATAGTTCAGTATAATATTTCGGCTCTTTCGAAACGGATCGGTATGATTCAGTTCAAAACGGGAATTCAGAGATTTATGTTATATAAAAATTTATAATATTAATTGAGTTTATATTTATTACAAAAAAAATAAATGTATTAATTTTTGTAATTAATGCAGTATAAATCATTGTTGACAAAAAATATATATAAACCATTAAAAAATATTATAGTTATATGTTTACACAGTATTATAGTTAAAAACTATTAAGAAATACAATATAAACCATAAAAATAAAAAATCTCTACAAATCATTATAGTTATATGTTTGCCCAAATGTCTTTTATTTTATTTATTTGTAAGGTCACTATTTACTTTAATGAAAACGACAAAGTTTTGGATAAAATTACGTCATTTTGATTGTCTATTATTTAATTCATTAATTTTAAATAATATCAATAAGATTAGGTTACTTACTAAAAATAATAATTAATAAATTATAAAATATAAAATAACAATATATTTTAATTAATAAATTATAAATTTTGAAATCATATATTCTTATTTTCATATTTTTAGTTTAAATTGAAATAAAATAGTATTGCACATTTTTACTTCTTGTTGATAATAATAATAGTTTTCTTATTTCTCATATTTTAAGTTTAGATTGTGTTGTAATGGACATTGTACATTCTTATTTATTAGTTGAATTATTTGAAATTATACAATTAAAATTTTTTATTTTCATATTTGAAGTTCAACTTGTAATTTGATAAATATTTTACATTTTTATTTATCAATTGAATAATAATAATAATATTAGTAGTAGTAGTAGTTGTTGTTGTTATTGTTGTATCAATGATAATTAATGATAATGAAATTAATAAAAATACTTTATTAACAATTTATTTATTATATTTTTGACACAAAAAATATTAATTTTTATCATATGTTATTATACATATGTTACTTAGTAATAATATGTTACTTGATATTATAATGAAAAGTATATAATTAGTTTTACATTTATTTATTAAAATTTATACATTATTTATTAAATTAAAATTCGGTACTAGATTCGGTTTTTGATTCGGTATGGTTTCGGTACGATTCTCGATTCGATTATTTGTAAATCTCCAGCACCATACCAAATTAGTCATAAAATTTAGTTCGGTTCAATTTGGGGATAAAATTATTTAATTTGGTACAGTTTTAATATCTTTCAGTTCAATATTTCGATTCAGTTCAGCATTTTCTCTGTCCCGTATTCAGCCCTAATAGAAATCCACTTTAATCCTAGGAAACAAATGACATAGCATCAAAAGCTCAGGGAACAACATCTCTTACCATTTTGAAATGAAGATTAATGAAAAGGATATATTTAACGTAAGAGAAATGTTGTGTAATCCAATTTTAAGACAGGGATTACACAATATTTCCCTTATGTTCCGATTAATCAAACAACAAAGTCATTATATGTCTTCTGGCATGTCCTCGATCTTTCTCATTTGACTTTTTTTTTTTTTTTTTTTTTTTTTTACACTGGGGAGGGGGAGGGGGAGGGGGGATTTGAACTC
>CATIWM010106721.1:0-30107 GCA_949671775.1 Mallotus repandus | reverse complement strand
ACCATTATGTTAATCTTTCAAGAAATAATGCATCCGTTTGAGTTCTTCTTGTAAGCGGACAATTTCCCCCCTTACACCACTCAGTGATTCTTTGAACAGCTAAAGAAACAATTGCCTCTGCCATAGTTTTTTTAAAGCAACTATCAAAAATCAGAAATCTGTGTTTTTGTTTTGTTTTAGACAGAAGAGCTCAAGTTCTATAAGACACTGTTTAGTTCTCTCATTGGATGCTATGGTCTAGTAGCTAAATTCTTTCCTCGCCATTCAGCCCTGTTTGCAAATTCTTTATTCTGTTCAGTGGAAGAAAGGTGTCCATTGCTGAATGCTTTAATAATGGTTTTCCGCACCATATTCAATTATTTTTTTCCTCTATTTTTAACTTATACCGACGACAGCCCAGCCCACTACGAAAAATTAAAGGTTTAACGGATCGATGCTATAGCTAGTCTAATCGATGTTGTTTTGCCTGATAATTAAGTAGATTATCTTCAAATATAGACAAAGGGACCTACAATTATTGGTATATATGTCACTCCTACTAAAAACCAGTAGATGATATTTAATTCAATCCTAATCATAGATTAATATAAATTTTTTTTTTTGAAACTTAGAAGAAAACTTTCATTTCTGACCATTATCTCCTTTATAAAAAAATAACGTTTCCATCCCTAACTATTACCTATTTTTTAGCAATGGATTGTATATACAAAAAAAAATTTTAACGTTAGAATCTCTATTGTTGAGTAGCAATATATTTGTTAGCTATTACCTATTTTTTAGCAAATCCATAATCTACTTTCAAAATATTTCCTGTTGTTTTGATATTTCTAATGTTTCATTTTACTAATATATATATATATATATAGTAAACTTAAACCTATGTAACTCTAATTATATTTGTTTCTCAACAAAAAAAAAAAACACACTCAATTATTTAAGTAATAATTCATCTACTCATCTTTGTTCTATTCTACATTTTCACTCAAAAGGTATGCTTGGTGTTTTTTACTTCTTTAATTTCAAAAGAATTTAGATTTTTTATCAATTTATTTAAAATAAGATAGCTTATGTTATTTTTTAATTAATTTATAGGATGCTTTGGTGAAGGTGAATTTTTGAAGTGTGCTTGAAGATTTTGGATTGGATTGCTCTAAATAAGGTAAGTATTGATTACATATTTTTTCTTAATATTGTTTTTTTAAATACTATATAGTTGTGTTCCTCTTGATCCAATATTGCATGAAAATATTTAGAAGAGTCTTTGTTGTTAATATTGGAAAATCATATGTGATTGTTAATTTGATGCCTTCTGCTCTTTTTTTTTTTTTTATCTTTTGTAATTTGGGAAGGTATAGCAAATGACTCTCGTGTATTTCTTGATGTATTATCGAGACAAGAAAATAACTTTCCATTACCAACTGAAGGTAAAAAGTTTTATTTTATTTTATCATACACAAGTTTTAATTAATACTATAAATATTGTATCTAATATTATTCTTTTTAGGTTATTATTATGTTGTGGATGCTGGCTATCCAAATATTCCTGGTTTTTTAGCTCCATACCGTGGTCATTTAAATGATTTCCGTGGACGTGGAAGAATCATAGGAAAACATGAACTATTCAATTATAGGCATTCATCATTACATGATGTGATAAAACGAGCATTTGGAGTGCTAAAAACTAGATTTTCAATTTTGAAATCAATACCAAATTATCCTTTGCGACGACAGAAACTAATTCCAATTGCATGTTGCACTTTGCACAACTTTATAAGAATGGAAAATAGAGCAGATAGATTATTCACAGAGTACGGTAGAGAAGGATTGACAATTAATGAGGAAGTTGGCTCTGGCATGGTATAGGAAGACATTCACATAGATTTTTCTCAACAAAGACAAATGAGTTTAGTTAGAGAAGTTATTGCATATCGTTTGTGGTCTGATTACAATATTCATGTCAGAAATTAATTTTTTTTTAGTTTGTAATGAAATTTAATTATAAATTATTTTTATCCACATTTTATTTATAATTGTATTGATAGTTTTTATCAAATTGGTATATTTGAATATTTTTATTATAAATTTATTAGATAAAAATAATCTAACGAAACTAATTAAAAAATTATTTTTAAATACAATGTAGAATTATATAAAACCATGCATTGTACTAACATAAATATATGTAAAAAAAATATTAAGTCATAATAATTAATATAATTTTTAAAATTGGAAAACAATTTTCCTAATTTAACAAATGAACACAATATCCCAAGTTTTCTACAGTTTTCTTTAGAAAATGAAAAATCAGTTTTCTAGGAAAATCAGAGTTAGAAAACAGAAAACAGTTTTCTACTTGTAAACAGAACCTTAGGTTTCTGAAAGATCTGCTAGAGTTTAAGATAGAAATTTTGGAAGAAGAAAACAATTTTGACAGAAGGTGATGATGGTACAATTGTAATATGAAAAGCAACTTGTCCATTGTTAGCTTCTCGGATTTTCATAACCAATCTCTGATTGGGTTCAGGACCTTGAAATATTTTTCTACTTTAGTTGAGAATAACTAGGAATATTAGAGAATCTATTGCTAGCAAAAATAATTGAATGACTCGAAATGTAAGAATTCATGATAATAAAATATTCAAATAAGCCATCATGAGATTTTCGAACCTAAAACCATTATTTGGTTCAATTTTATCAAAGAATTTATTTTATTTGGACATGAATTTTAAATCTATTAGCACATGAATTTTATTAATGAAATGTGTTTGGTTTAAATGAATAATTTATAAAATTCATTTGAAATGAATTCAATATTTTCTTATATTGTGTTTGGTATAAATTTTGAATTTATATTTTTGTCAAATATACGCTTTTACATATAAATATACTTTTGAAAATAAAAGTAAAGAGTGGTGTTTTAGTCATTTAAAAGTATAAACTTAAAATTTATGAAATTCATTTGGAAATTCCAACCATTTTGATAGAATTTGGTTTAATTATAATCAATTTCACAAATTTAAAAAGTTTGGAATTGCAAATGAATTCCATAAAATTTTATGAAATTCATTTATACCAAACACAAAAAAAAAAAAATATCAAATGATTGATAAATTAAAGTTAAATGTCATGATTCTTATTTAAGAATAATAGTAGTGATAATCAACAGAAGAGAAATAGAGTAGTAAAATGTCTTAAGATGTGTGGTATATAGAGATTTCTTTTTTTTTGGCGGAAACACTGGGCAACAGCCCGAGCAAACAAAAAACAGGAAAAAAAAAAAAAAAAACTACATCAAGCTATTACAATAGCAGAAGGTAAGATTGAATCCAAGTTTATAAGCTCTCTTAAGCCGACAGGGGGAGAGTGAAGGATAGTAAAGCTCATGTTGCTATCAACAGCTTTTTTAGCCAACCAGTCTACGTAAGTGCTAGAGTTTCGACTACTATAAGAGCAACAAACATTCCAAGTTTCCCGGAGAAGACTGTGGATGGAGGTTATTAGATGACTGCAATTCCCGATTAACTTTTTGATCCGGTTGATGGCTTCCACTGTAACCATTGAATCTGATTCTACCATAAGGTTGGAAATATTGACCTGTTGAGCCATTTCAAGGCTCAAAATTATACTCCGAAGCTCTGATTTCAGGGCTGAACAAACTCCAAGATCTTTCATGAAACCTGCAATCCACTTGCCCGTGTGATCTCGAAAAAGGCCTTCCGCTCCAGATTTCATCGACGGGATTTTACAGGACCCATCAACATTAAGCTTAAACACACTGGTATCTGAAGGGGACCATCGAGAGATGGTTTGGTTATAGTTAAACAAACTAGAAGGCAGGTTTACACAACTCACTTTGGAGTGACAAATTTCTTGGCAGCGACGGTGAACAAGATGTATGGTAGAGTCCTGCGGAATATCATGATGAGAAAAAACAAGTTGATTGTGCCATTGCCAATGAAACCATGTGGTAACTGCAAAAACCAAATTCCATTCAAAATCAGAGTAGACAACTGAACTAGTGGCGATATTGGAGATGAGCCAGTGCTTCATTTCCATTCTATAGAAGGTATTACGCCTAGTTGCGGGAACAAGAGATTTCCAAATTCTAGTGGCTACCGGACAATCTCTAAGGACATGTGTTACTGTTTCAGTAACATGCCCACACCTAGTGCAGGAAGGAGAGGGAACTGCTCGTCTGCTGTGACAGAGATAATTAGTAGGAAGCCGGTTCTTTGAAACAAACCAGATGAAATATTTAATCCGTTGGGGGCCCTTCCACTTCCAAATCTTGGTCCAAGCTAAGTCAGAATTCTGCTTGTCTAAGTGGTTAAGGAGCTCGTAAGCAGATTTCATAGTGAAGCGGCCTGAGCTCGAAAAATTTTGGTAGATGAAGTCTGATCCATTATTATAGTGAGGAGGAATCATAGAAGCTATTCTGGAACAAACATAAGCAGGAAGTATATGCTGGAGTTCGCTGAAGTCCCAATGACCATCCAAATCCACATAGGAACCCACTGTGCGATTCTCATCCATAGGGAAGATGTTCGTTATAGCAGTTGTATTAAGGGGAGCCATTCCTTTAATCCAGTTGTCCTTCCAGAATTTTGCATTCCTACCATCCCCAATGTGCCAAGGAGTGCCTTGCAAAACGAGGTCCCAAACAGAACAAATGCCTCCCCAGATATTAGAAAAACCATGGCAAGGTTGTAAACTATTAGGAAAGCTATCTGTTTTAACATATTTTGCCTTAAGCAATTTGACCCACAGAGCATTCGGGTTAGAGAGAAAGCGCCACCCAAGTTTCATAAGCAAAATTTTATTAACGTCTTCTACCTTACGAAGACCAAGACCACCACGACATTTTGGTTTGCAAACCTCCTCCCAGCTTACCAAGTGCATTTTCCGATTGTTTTCCGAGGAGCCCCACAGAAAATTGCGAATAGTTTTGTCGATCTCTTTACAAGTCAACAAAGGAAATTTAGCAGTTAACATGGGGTAAATCGAAATGGCTTGAAGGACTGAGTTAGCAAGAGTAATTATGCGGGATAGGTTCCTCCCCTTCTAGCCCGAAAGCTTGGCTTTAATACTATCCAAAGTGTTTGAGAAGGTGGTGCGAGTTGTCCTCCCCTGAATGATATTAGCACCCAAGTACTTGCCCAAATCTTGTGTTTTCCAGAAGCCTAATAATCTACACACATCAGAAGAGAGATTGCCAGGAGCATTCTTAGAGAAAAGAATTCTTGTTTTCTCATTATTCACTTTTTGGCCTGAAACACCACAGAAATCATCTAGACAGCGCTGAATAATCTGAGCTTGAGAAATTGAAGCTTCTGCAAATAATAAAAGATCATCAGTAAAGAACAAGTGTGAGAGAGATGGGCCTCCCTTGCTCGGCCTTATAGGCTTCCATGTTCCTTTTTCCTCCAGAGATTTAATTAAGTGTGACAGTCTCTTTAAGCATAGCACAAATAAGTAAGGGGAGTTAGAATCCCCTTGGCAGATACTTCTTGTGGGGAAGAAAGTTTTCGTAGTTTCACCATTCCAAACCAACCTCATGCTGGAAGTCGAAATGCAAGTTATGATCCTTTGAACTAGGGTCGGGTGAAGACCACTAGCAAGTAAAGAATCTGAGATAAAATCCCACTGAAGCCTGTCATATGCTTTTTCTAGAGAGAAATTTGAATGAGCCAGCAGAGATAAAAGTAAGAAAGATACATCCAATTTTTTTTACTTTTTTAAAATTTTTTTAATTATTATTGGTAGGACAGTAAACAATTCAAATTATTTGCTAGTTATTTGAAAATCGACTTAATAAAAAAATTCATTCAAGTTCATTATTAGATCTTGTTTAATAAATAAATAAAGCTCAAACTAAATGAATGTCAGACTCATGATATTTGTAAACAAGTCCAAATAAAAATTGGCAAGAACTTGTAAGTTTAATGTATTGATAATTTGAAATAAAAACATATAATATATAATTTTTTGTTTGATAATAGATGTAAAAAACATTTAATATATATATATATATATATATATATATAATAAAATTATAATTTTTATTAAATTATATTATAATTTATTTTAAATTTTTAATAAATAATTTTAATTTTTAATTTTTTAACAATTTTTAAACTCGTTTAATTTTGCAAGCACTATATCAATTCTACTCAGTTATAACAAATCAAGTTCGAATCAGCTTGATTCGACTGGTTTGAGCCTCTAATTGTTGGTTCATGAATTTAGGAAAGAAGAAAAAAAAATATAAGACAATGTAATTTATGCATCAATCTTTAATTTGTATGACGCGGCAGCCTCACGGAGCGGTCACTGTATTCACTAGCACGAAACTAACCGTACGGAATCTAACACAAAACCCTAAAGTCTGAAAAAAAAAAAATCCCAATTTCTATCAACGCTAAAACCCTAAAATCTCAATACAATAACAAGAAGAAGAAGATGTTCTCTTCAATCCTTCGTAAAACATGCAATCTAGCTTAATTAGCTAATCGAATTGTTCAACGAAGCCGCAGAAATTACGTTTCTGCCATCGGCCATTCTAATTCTTCTCGCACAAAACCTACTGTTGCTCCTTTTATAGAATGCTATTCTACTGCTGCTGATTCCAGCAAGCCGAGTGCTACTGATTCTCTTCAAATCAAGATTGCCCAAGAAACCGACGACCATCAACACGTAAAAAGACTCCATTTTGTTCTTCTTTTGCCGGTGTTTTTAAGTTATATGTAAAGATCTTTACTTCTATGATACGGGTAAAATTGTTAGCAGCAATTGTTTCAATTGGCATCGTTTAAGTCTAAAAATGCAAGAATTTTAATTCAATTGATTACTATTTAGTCAATTCTCACTGTTGAAAATACATTCGTTTTGAAAGAAATGAAATCACGCCTTAATTGACGTGATTTTGAAAGAGTTCAACTCAATTAAATTCTTTTCTTGCCCGGCGAGCTTAAGGCGTTTCTTTGTTATCATTTTTATTTTTTTTACTTTTCCAGCGTGTGAACTAATTTTTAGTTTTGTGATCGTTTAATAGATTGAGGCAATTCCAGAAGGCTTTTCTTTCAAGATCGATGATAATGCAGGGAAACAAACTGTGATACTGACAAGAGAAAATGACGAGGAACTTGTGAAGGTTGAAGCTCGTATGCCTGATCTTGTAACTGGTGAACATAATGATGTTGGTGACGACACAGGAGATGATACTGAGAAGCCTACTCGATCTAGCATTCCGTTGTTTGTTACTGTCTCACAAAAGAATGGACTTTCTTTCGAATTCCATTGTGTTGCTTATCCTGATGATATCGCAATTGATAGCTTGTTGATTAAAAATCCAGAACTTTCAAAACAAACTGCCTTTGAGGGACCTATTTTACAGTAAGCTTCCAATCACTGACCTATTAGATTCAAGTATGTTGATTTACTTTGATCAACAAGTAACAACGTTGTCTTTTGTTTCTGTTTCAGTGAATTGGATGAGAAATTGGGGAATCCTTTCCCCAATTACCTGGAGAGTAAAGGAATCAAACCCAGTATAACTAATTTTCTGCGCGAGTATATGATCAACAGAGACGGTAGTTGAGAATACTTGGGGTGGTTGAAGGACTTCAAGAAGTTTGTTGAAGTGTAATCCTTGTGTGGCGAAAGCATGATCATATGATTAGCAATGTTGAGAACGCTTGGTGAGATTAAACCTTTTTGTTCTAGAATTATTTCAGCAGGAAGATGATGTCAACTTACTTCTCTGCATGCATTACGATTCGCTTTTGTAAAATTTCAACCGTTAATAATAGCACATTCGAATGCCTAAAATTTCTCTGCGAAGTGGACAACTGTGTCGAGGAAGGGGCTATTTGCCAATTTGTGGCAAAAATTGAAACTATTTCCCTTCTGTGGTGTTGTTTTTTTAAATAAAAAATGAATTCTACCGTTTTAAACGGTCGAATTGAAAGAGGACAAAAATCTGGAACACCATTTCGCCAATGCAAGCAGCGAAAATGAAAACAAAAAAATCCTCATCTCGCCATTCAAACCCAACCGGCGAAATGCGCCAATCCCACTGCCTAGACAAGACAAGGCAGACAGCAGGTACGGTGAAGTACAGAAGAGCAGCTCATTTCGCCATTGTGTTAGACGAAATGACCAAAAACAGTGTTGATTCCCGCCGTGCAGGGTAATGGCCCAAGCACAAAGATAAAAACAAATATGTACATATATATAAGCACAAACTAGGCCAATTAAAGGTTTTTTTTAAGGATGCGAAGTGGATATAATAATCTTTGCTTAAAGTACACGTTTTCAGTTGCTTTGGTTATGAAAAAGAAATTAATAGAGATTAAAAGTACATTGTTTTGAGTGTTCAAAAAAAAAATTCATTAGTAAATAAGCTGAACCAAACCATTCATGGGCTTAAGCCAATGACCATCGTGTATATGGCAGTAACGTACACAGAAGAAATAAGAATACGGAGTCTGAATTTGAGTAATGGAATCATTGAATAGTGATTGTGCTGAATATATTTTTTTAATTATCATGACCATTTCACCAAATAGAATGGGACACAGCACAAAAAAAATGGTAAAGGCCATTTTGCCATTTACACTGTTGAAATGGAATCATTGAGTAGTGATTGTGCCTCTTATTATTGAATATATATATATTTTTAATTATCATGTCCATTTCGCCAAATAGAATGGCAAAATTGACACGGTAAAAAAAAAACTGCAAAGGCCATTTTGCCATTTGCACTGGCGATGGTGAAATGGCCAACTCTCTTTTATAAACTCGAAAACTCAGGAATTGGGAATTATTTTCAAGACAACCATAAAAAGGTAATTTTTTTCAAAATCACCACAAATAGGTAATAAGTTTTAGATTTTGCCACAAAATGGCAAATAACCCGTCGAGGAAGTCCTTCCAACTTCCAAGTTTAATGTTTAATGACTTGCTGCTGATGGAAAGTTTATGCGTCATTGCTTTAGTAAGTGAAATACTGCCCCAAAAGCTGGAAGCTAATCTTGCCTTTCAATTTTTTGCATGGCATGTTGTTATATTTGTTATTACCCCATTATCATCAGTAAAGTAGAATTAACGTAGATGCATATCTTCTCGAACAAATTACATAGCTTTTGTCAATTGCAGCCTGAACTATTAGCAAGTGAAATTGCCGAAGAGTAAATAATAGGTTCAAATCTCATTGCAACAATTATTCTCTCGGCAATTCTTTGCAAATAACTTGGAATATTTCAATATCACCGGTTGTTTTTTGAAGGAATGCTTTTATTACTCACCATTTTGATGGGTCTCTCCTAATAGAATGGAGCCCACATTTAAAAAGTTAAAAAAAAAGTTAAAAATGGCTGCATCTATTTCGGTGCAGCCATAAAAAAATGCCTAAATTTTTTTTGTTTCTTCTGCATTCTATAGCCTATATAAAAGGTCTTGCAGATGAGAGAAGAAACATAAGAGAGCCACAAGCAAAATAAGAAAAATGAGAGGAAGCTTGTGAGGAAAAATTAAGTGAGTCCAAAGTATTTTTACTTTAATGAGAGTAAGAGAGTTTTAAGGGTTTGGAAATTTTTTCTCAAAGGGTAAGTGACAAAATAGTAACGAAATTATTTTTTGGGTGTGGGAAACACTTTGAGTGCCACTATTTGGATGAGATCTCTTTTATTGTATACATCTAGTGTTAATCTAGAGAAGACTCTCTCTTGTACCTACTATTTTTATAGTTGATGAATTTTTCGGAGTTTGTCCTGTGGAAGTAGCCCAACACTAAGGGTGAACCACATTAAAATTTTGGTGTCATTTATTATTATTTATACGACAGGTTTTACCGCCTATCTTATTCACTCATTGGCTGGTTTGATTGCCTTTATTTATTTATTTGTTTGATTATTTCTACAATAAATTTTATTTTATCTCCGTGAACATTATTCCACTGTGCCAACGCTGTCCAATTTTTCCAACACTGCCATGTCTTGAAAGCCACTTTTAGAATTAGTCCAACTGTCCTCCCAGAAGATGACATCTGAACCATCACCAGGACTCCACCCAATATCTGTTGTTGTATGATTCCATGCTCATTTAATACCTCTGTATAAAATTGAGTTGTTACTGCATCCCTCCTGTGTATTCATAGTTAACATTTTGCCATATTTAGCTCACAAGACAGTAACCCAAAGGTCATTTGAGTTGCATAAAATACCCCCAAGCCAGCTTCATGAGTAATGCTATATTAAAAAGATGTGTTGGTCGAATACCCAAACCTCTCTTCTCTTTAGGTTGGTAAATCTGGTCCCAAGGGACTAGAACGACTTTCTTATTCTCTATAGTAGACCCCTATATGAAATTTTGATTCATGTTATCCATCTTCCTACAAACCTCAGCTGGAATAAGGTGTGTTTGCATTAGGAAACTAGGAACAGAAGAGCTAACTGACTTCACCAAAACAGTTCTTCCTACTAAGGATAATTTAAACACTTCCCAACTACTAATACATTTTTTTCAATTTTTCCAGAATGCCATCATAATTCAATATGCTAGCTCTTCCATAAATAATAGGAACATTAAGATACCGCTTAATATTACCTGTGATATTTTAACAAAGAATGCCATTCACTATCTCCTTATCACGAGTTGGAGCATTCTTGGAGAAATAGATTATCGACTTTTCAGTACTCACCAGCTGCCTGGATGCATCACAGAAACTATCGAGGGCTCTTTTAATGCTCACTGCATTCTTCTATCAGCTTTAGTGAATAACATTAAATAGTCCACAAAGAAAACATGGCTAACCTTAAGGCCATGGAGAGTTATATTAAAAGGAATCCAGTTGTCAGCTCCAACTTTAGCTTCAATTGCATGAGACAGCCTTTCCATACACAGAATAAAGATGTATGGGGACATGGGATCCCCTTGATGGATACCCCGGCTTGGCTCAAAGCTGTTTAAGAGAGACCCATTGAATGAAATCTGCATGGTCACTAAAGTAATACACTTTATAATAACACTAACAAATGCATAAGGTAATTCCATATCAATCAGAGTATCAAGAATAAAGTCCCAGCTCAAATAGGCATATGCTTTGGCAAGATTCACTTTGATTGCCATGAAACCCCTTCTTCCTCTTTTAAGCTGCATTGAGTGAATGATTTCCTACGCAACAATAATATTATCAGTGATATGCCTCCCTTCTACAAAACTGGATTGCATGGGACCAATAACCTTGGGCATAATAATTTTTAACCGATTAGCAATGACTTTAGTTATGAGCTTGTAAGTTACATTGTATAAACTAATTGGGTGAAAATGTTCCCAGCATTCTGGATTCTCAACTTTTAGAATGAGACAATGTTGGTGTAGTTTAGAGTCCATCTTCAAAAGCATTCTTCACCAATTGAAAAAGATCATCTTCTACTACACCTCAATATTTCTGATAAAATAACACTGGGAATCCATTAACTCCAGGTGTTTTTGACAGGTCCATCTCAGACAAGGCCTTCCTCACTTCATCCTTTATAACGAGTTGCAGAAACATTGAATATTCCTCACGAGTTAAGGACATGAAACGGCCCTTAAGCTCATAGATTTTCGTTACCATTAATTCCTCCATATACAATTATTTAAAGAATTTTTCTACATCGTCAAGAATCTACTTTGCATCACTACACCATTCGCCAGAAGAAAGCTTGATAAGTTTGGGGGAAGTTCGTGAACATTTAGCTCTAACCCTGCCATGAAAATAGGATGTATTTTGATCACCTAAATTAACCAAGTCATGAGAAGATTTCTGCCTCCAGTAGGGTTCCTTTTGGGTTAAAATATCATTATACTCCTTTAGAAGCATCTCCTCCAGTTTTCGTAAATAACTAGAATCCCGCCTCTCTCTCGCTTTTTAAAGACCATTCAATCGGGCCGACAAATGCTTTTTATTATTAATAATATTCCCGAAGGTCTTAGTATTCCATTGTAAGAGATTCTCCTGCATATTAACAAGGTTATCTGGAATTGGGTCATCCTTTTGCCAAGTGTTATGAACCAAATCTTTCCATTGAGGATGTAGTACCCATGGAGCTAAAAAGTGAAAGTTCCTTTGCCTATTTTGAGTAACATAATCATTAACCTGCAGCAAAATAGGTCTATGGTCTGAATTTATCTTCATTAAATGGTGTACCATTAAACTAAGGTGCATATCATACCATGCATTAATTATTACATAAGAAGCAATCCAATCTTTCATGAATCATGCCATGAGACTAAGTGTATTTGGGACTAACAAATCCTATATCTCTTATACAACACTCTTCAACCCATAACTTGAATTTATTGCACATGCCCACTGTGTGTGTATAGCCACCATTCTTTTCTTCCAGACTTACAATAGAGTTAAAATCCCTGTAAATAACCCATGGGGAGTGCACATGGTAAGCTATTTGCTTAAGGTGTTGCCAAACTTTTCACGAAAGATTAGTTTAGGGTTGGCATAAACTACTGTGAGATACGTGGAATGGTTCCCAAGTCCCTCTACCTTCATATAGGCATACTGTTTATTGCTAATAATGACCTGAGCATTGATCTTGGTGTTCCAGAGAACCCATATTTCCCCTAAGAAACCATTCGCCTCAACTCTGAAGAAGTTGTGGTACTTAAAAGCTGAAATAACCTGATCAGCTTTGGTTCCATCAATTATTTGCTCCACTAAAATCAGAATACAAGGATTATGAATTTTTATAAAAGACATCAGAGTTCATCTAAAGCTCGAACTTACTGCACCTTGACAGTTCCACAAAAAGATAGATAATGACATAAGATAAAGATAAACAAGAATATAAAAAACAATCATGGCAAACCAGAGATGTCAGACTGCTAATTCAACTGAGACATCTTCATCTTTCTCATTATCCTAAGTCTCTAGTCCCATATCAGCCAATGAAATATTGCGAATGGCATCCCAAGGCTGTTTCCTAGAAGGTCTTTTCATTTTAACTCTATTTTTCAACTTCACCATTTGCTTCGTCTCATGGGGTCTCCCCGCTATAGCTTTTGCTTTTGAAGAAGGTTGTTGTGGATCATTTGCTTGCTTGATACCTTCTAAAGTCCCCACTATATTTCTTTGAACCACATCATGATTGTTTATGTCCAGGGAAGTGTCACTAAGAATGGTTTCAGAGGTGGGTAACTGGGCTATTTCAATTTGCTGGTGAGCTATATCTTCATCCACATGAATTGGGCTACAGAGCATTTGTGGGTCAGGTTCTCATTTGGTTCCTCAATTATAGGCTCATGATTAGGCTAACCTGTAAGATCAGGCCCTTTTTACTTATGGTCTTTCTTTCACTTTTTTATAAAAATATCTCCCCTCAAGAGAATTACCATTGACTCCCTGATTTCTTGCTCGTCACATCACTATCCTCCGTATTAGTTAAGATCTCAAATCTAGCTCCCGAGACTGTTGTAATTTCTATTAGTTTTGCCCCTTCTATAGTTGTTGCCTTTTTTAGATTTCGTCTCCCTCTCACTGGCACATGCATCCAATGCCCTAAAAACCAATCATCGACGTTTATATCTTCTTTGTGAGCTTGAATCAATTCAGATGAAGGGGAAGCTTGATTAGTGGAATGGTTATGGTCAACCACTCCAGCTGTATTTTCACATTATTTTTCTTTGAAGGAGCATAATTCACTATTGTGGCCATATCGACCACATTGGTAGCAAATTACAGGTAAGCATTCGTATTCCACCACTTGCAATCTTCCATCAACATGAATTCGAGACACCAAAGGTTTCCTCAAATCAAGTTTGACAGCTATATGAGCAAACTTTCCCTTAGAACTTTCTTTAGTATTATCAATCCTTAGCATTCTGCCAATAAGGTTTGCTATAAAGCGGAGGGCACTCTTATGATAATACTGAAGAGTTAGACCCAGGAATCGAATCTATGCAGTAACTGCAGATATATTGTCATCATTCGTACTAAACATAGGACTCCATGGTTGAACCATTAGGTAATTTCTAAGAACTATCCAAGGTCCATTGAGGAGTGTTTTTATGTAATCTTTATGGTCATCAAAATCGTTATCAAGATCGATAGCTTTATAGCCATGTCGTTATTGCCTTAAGTCTGCAATCTTAGAATAAAGCACCTTATAACCAATTCTCCTTCCTAAAAGTTTGACAATTACAACCTTTTTTAATTATTGTGCCATTAAACACTACACCCTGTCTGAAAATTCAATGACTGGAATCCTGTTCTCCTTTCTTGCCCTTGTGTAATCCTCTGTAATCTTTATTTCAGCTTCTTATGGTTGTTCAAAGGGGATTTCCTTCCATTCTTTTCACCCATCATCAGTTTGTCTCGGAAGGGTATCCCAATCTAAATTGAACCGGTCCCTTCGCCAGTCCCATCATCTTTATTTTTAACTTTCTTTGTTGTTCGATCCTCTTCCAATAATGGAAGCGGTGGGTCTTTCAGGGAAGAAGAGAGGTTCAAATCCTTCATTCAGAGAGAAAAAATTTTACGGAAGAATGCATTGTAAAGTTATTATTTATATTTTATTTTTAAGTAATTCGGTTTCAGTTATTACTTAAAAGATTAAAGGCAAGTTATGGTTAAATGTTTATTAAATCAAAATATATTACATAATTTAAATAAATCATTCAATACATCATGGGTCATATAAACTTAGTTTTAGACATTTATAATTTGTCATTTGTCTATGTTAATTTTTTTTTTTTTACTTTTTGCTTTTAAAAATTATTTGTATGGATGGCATGCACAATTTTTTTTTTTTTTAAATAATGCTCTATTTGAGTTAGCAATTGTATATTTTTAATTTTATGGTACTTAGTATATTTTAATGCTTTTAAATGTTTGAGAAATTGTATAATTTTAATTTTATGGGACTCAATATTTTAATGAAATATATTTTGGAAATTACTTCAATATTTGAAAATTTTATCACGTTTTTTAACCAAACCTGGTAGGACAGCCCACCGCTAAAATTTTTGAAGTTGTCCCTTAGGAGTTAGGACCCTACTTTCAAAGTGGAAAATCATATTTTACTTTTCAAACTTCAAAAAAATACCATCTAAATGACTTTATTCTAGTCCCTTTTCCATGTTTATTAAAAAGAAAAAAAAAATTATACAATTCATGTGGAATGAATTTCTCCTATCTCAACTTCTTAAATTACTAGTAATTTATGAAATAAAAGAGTTTTATTTTTTAAATTTTTTTTCGTGCTATAAAAAGATAAAAAGATATTTAGAATTTATCCATGTACTGTATAGAATTTACATATGTGCTATTCAATTTTAATGTTTATCACTTTAATTAAATACTAAATTTTAATTTTTTTTTAGTATATAAGGATATTGTTATTTTTTTATCTTTCTATATCACTTAATAGAGATTTTAAAAGGTTAAAATATTTTTTATTTCATTAGTTACTACTAGTTTAAGAAGTTGATGTAAAAAGAATTAATCCTACCTGTATAAAAAAAATTCTTTTTAAAAATCCTCTAAAGAAGCTTAGTAAGCGTATATTTTGCATGGACCACATCAACATGCACATTATTTATGACTATCGCCAATAATTAGGAGTGCCAAAACGGGTTGATGAGTTGTGTTCTTATTGAGTTTATCCACATTGGTGAAATGATTAGGGTTAACAAAAACATGACCCATTTATTAATCGTATCAAATTTTTAACAAAATTAAACGAGTTACATGAACACGATACATGTCACCCATTTATTTAAATGGGTTATGCAAGTCACAAAATTCAACACAACCCATTTAACTTGTATAATATTTATAACATATAAAAATACTATTTTTACTAAAAAATTAAAAATAATGTTTATGTTGGGAAAAACTCCTCATAATTGAACCAATCAATAAATATGTTAAGATGAAAACTAAAATCTGAAAAATAAGAGTGTACAAGATTTTACGTGGTTCGGCTTTAACTGCCTATATCCACGGAGAGATATTAATTCTTCACTATATGAGAAAAAACCACAATACAAGAAATTGTCACTTCCCTTGAGTTGATTAAACCCAAACCCACAATTTTGTATCACCCTCTCATATAAACAAGAAGAATTCACACTCCTCTGAACCCCACTAGAAACCCTAGAGAACCTCTCTATAAACCATAGAGATATACCACCCTTCTAGAAACCCTACAAGAAAACACCCTCTAAAACCATAGAGGAAACCCTCTCTAGAAACCCTAAAAAAAATACAAGAATCCCTAAGCCCCAAGCCCCTTGGATGTTATTCCCACACCCAAACCCCTTGATGTTATTCCCACATTAAAGCATAACTCCCACTCAAACTTGCAAATCCCAAGTTGTCTTGTATCCTTGGCTCATGGCTTTCACCACAAAACATCTTTACATTGTGTCTTATGTCACACCTTGACATATAGAAAAACCTTATATTTATAAACCTCTAAAACTTTAACCCCAAGTAATTCTGTTTCAAAAGTTCTAGAATAATTCTAAGACTAATTCCTTTTCCAAGAATTAATTTTTCTAATGCAAATCCAATTTGGATTCCTCACAATTTAAGTCAAAAACCCAACAAATCTCCAGCTTAACTTAAATTGTGCAAACTCATTAGCCTTAATAACCCAACTATACATATTTGAATCAATTCTTAGTGATACACCTTGATTCAACCACAGCCAATACACCATGAAACCCAATCAAAATGCTCTTTGACTTCATGAAGATCTCTCCACCTCATCTAGCACACCTTCTCTGAGCTCCTTCCAATTTTTTAGGTTTTGGATACTTCCCCTTCAACAGTTGTGCCAAACCCAATTGAACTAAGAGATCCTTCACTCTTCTTTCCTAAAGAGTATACCACTTGACATATCTATTAATTTCAACCAAAGCTTGGATACCACTTGTTGGGAAAAACTCCTCACAAGTAAACCGATTAATAAATATATCAAGATAAAAACTAAAATAAAAAAAAATTTAAGTGCACAAGATTTTACATGGTTCAACTTTAACTGTCTACATCCACGAAGAGATACCAATTCTTCACTATATGAAAAAAAACCACAATACAAGAAATTATCACCTCCCTTGAGTTAATTAAACCTAAACCCACAATTTTGTATCACCCTCTCATATAAACAAGAAGAATTCACACTCCTCTCCACCCCTCTAGAAACTCTAGAGAACCTCTCTATAAACCTTAGAGATATACCACCCTTCTAAAAACCCTACAAGAAAACACCCTCTAAAACCATAGAGGAAACCTTCTCTAGAGACCTTAGAGAACAAAAATAAGAATCCCTAAGCCCCAAGCGCCCTTGGATGTTATTCCCATATCAAAGTATAACTCCCACTCAAACTTGCAAATCCCAAGTTATCTTATTTCCTTGGCTTCACGGCTTTCACCACACAACACCTTTACATTATGTCTTGTATCACACCTTGGCATCTTGAAAAACTTTGTATTTATAAACCTCTAAAATTATGATCCTAAGTAATTTTATTTGAGAAGTTATAGAATAATTCCAAAATTAATTCCTTTCCTAAGAATTAATTTTCCTAATCCAAATTCAAGTTGAATTCCTCACAATTTAAGTAAAAAACCTAACAGTTTATAATTTATCAATTTACATAATACAATTATAGACATGTTATTTTTATTAAAAAATTTGCATAAATGACTAATTTATTATTTCAAATTATAAAAAAAATTATATAATTTTTAATGGGTCGTGTCGTGTCGTGTTGGGTTAGTACGACCCAACACGACATGTATAATTAAACGGGTTCACTTGTCAACCCACAACACGATCTGGTTAAATCAAGTTATAAATGGGTTCCCATTTAACCTCAGTCCTAATTTATTAATTTTACATGTTAGGTGAATTATATTTGCATGTCATTACCCATTTTGACACCTATAATCACTATATATTAATTTAGGCAAGCACAGCAAATCAAGAATACGTATCTCAAATATGAATAAGCTGCATGAAATCTCACAACACAAGTTTCCAAGATAAACATATATTAAAATCCAAAGTAAGTAAAAAAAAAACACATAAAAAGCACGTTAATGATATATAAATTGTAAATTTCTAGACGAATACACTATCTTCTATTTGATACCAATCCAACTCAAGCACTACAAGAATATGAATATGGGAAAATATCATTATAGTTAGCAACTCTTTTTTAATAAAGAATCAACTGCCTTAATATTATACAGAAAATGCACACAATTAAATTCTTTTTCACTAGGCCTTGAATTAAATGCAATAATAAATAGTTCAAACATAAATCTATATAATTGGCTATTTGAGGTAAGAATAAATTTGGCGCTTAATCACTTGATGAACATTGCCTAATAAATATGGCAAATTTAGCCTCTTTCATACAACCATGCATTAAAGATTTCTTCTACATTTTTAACTGGAATCCCTGACGTTTCTGCCAACATAACAGTGTGTGAAAACTTTAGAAAGTGGAAATCGCAAGCATTCATAGCGTTCAACTCTGCAATACAAAAGCAAATAAAATTCTAAAGGAATGGAAATATGAAATTCTTCCATGCCTAATTGGAATATCACCACTAGAGTAATAACTATTAGGTTCAACCAATGGTAAATATTTTTATTTGAGTGATGTCTCAAGTTCAAGTTGTGGTATATACAATTGCATGAAATTAACTAGATTAGTCAAAATGTAAGTAATATATCATGAAGTGTTACTCTTAACTTTAATTATTAGTGGAAGAATCTAGCTTCTAGAATTATAAAAAGTCTTATAAGCATTATTGTTAGAATCTTATGATTCACAATTCGAATCATATGATTTGAGTCTATTCACCCCAAATTTAATGCACATCCATGGGTAAATCGGAAAAATATGAGAATCAATGTCGACTCATACGATTTGATGGTGAATCGTAAGAATCAATATGAATCTATTATTCCGCTAATTCTTTATTTTTTCTATAAGCAATTCTTTTTTTTCTTTTATTCTAAAATGAGGGGGAAAACCACTTAAGGAACCCTTAAGTGATGAAAAAACCCCTCCCTACAACTAAGCAAAGAGAGTTCAAAAAAAAAAAAACAACAAATAGACAAAACAAAACAAACCCCAACAACATACATACCCAAATCTAGCAAAACCTGACACAAAGCACATAGAAAGCATCAAAAAATAACCTGCTAACAACAATAACAAAGTCTAAAAACCAAGCACACAAGAATATACCATGGCTCCTAAAATCGCAGTATGCAATAACAATAAAGAAATCATCCCCAAAACCTTGGCCGATGAGCTTTAAAGAGCAACTTGATATGTTGTGAATTTTGAAGAAGATCCATGGCTATGAAACAAGATGAAGAGGACATAACATTATACCAAGAAGCAATCTGAAAAAATGCTAACTTTTGTAATCTATATGTAGAGAATGCAACATTTTCAAAGACAATTTCGTTACGGTGAGACCAAATTGTCCAATAGATTGCATTAAAAAGACAAATCCAAAATTGTCATTGTTCATAGCCTTCAACAAGACTCTTCCATTACTGAAACCACAATAACAAAGAAGATGGTATAATAACATCAACACCCCACAAATTGCAAAAGAAAGTCCACAACTGCCAACTCTTATTACACATGAGTAATAACTGATAAGATGATTCACCAAAACATCCATAAAAAAACTCAAGTATTCTCAACCAAAGGACACAATCCAACAGAGAAAAGATAATCTCTTGTTGGAAGCTTATCAAGCATGGCAAACCATAAAAATAATTCTACTTTCGTTGGAGAGAGATTGAGCCAGACATCGGGCATAATGATTTGATTATGACTAGTAATACTATGGAAAACTTCATTGTACTGGCTATTAACTATAAAATTATTATCAAAAGAAGTCCTTCAAATAATCCTATCAGCGTGAACCATTGAACTCGAAATTCTACCAATAAACAAAAGTAATAGCTGCAATTGCTAAAGATCATTAGGAGTGAGATCACAACACCAAACTAACTTCCAAATCCAACTACCATCTTGCCAAACACCATAATCACTCACAAAACTTCAAGGCAGAGAAGAAATTTTAAGAAGTGAAGGAAATAAATCCTTCAAACAATTATTTTTAACCCACTAATCATGCCAGATAAAAACTGAAGTCCCATCACCAACTTCAAAAGAAATTTAGTTGAGTAACACACTAGTAAAATTGTCATTGACCAATATATTATGAGAAATATCTCTCCAAACTGTGGAATAGTGCTTAGAAGAGGAAACGAAAACATTGTCCAAGCGACTAACCAAATACTTATAATGAACAATTTGAGCCCATAAAGTATTAGCTTCATCTTGCAACCGTTGTAACCACTTTAACAAAAGAGCTCGATTATGCACAACTAAATTAAGAACACCCAAACCACCATTTGTTTTTGGTCGAACCACATGCTCCCATCTTACCCTGCGACAATTCTTTCTCATAGATTCTGTTGATTCTTGTCATTTAGATAAAATGAATAAACTATTCAAATAGGAGATGAAAAATTCACGGTCTTTTAATTAAAAACACTTAAAAGTTGAAATTCCAAAATAAAAACACTAACATAACTTGTTCTTTTTTTTCACTTCTATTTCTTGAACTTAACGAGATTGGCAAATTAACATAATTAACTTCATAAATTCTTTTATAATTCTTCTTTTGTTTGTTGTGACTATCAATAATGATTTAGCATTTTATTTTTATTTCATTGATTTAGTTTTTTTCATAGTAAATATTTATTTCAACTTTCATTTAGTTTTATGGGGATAAAAAAACTATTAATATATTCATAATTGGCTTTTATATTTGACTGTCTTCTTTAGTTTAAGATATATGTATGATGATCACAGTAAATTTTATTGTTTATATTATATTCAATATATTATATTATTAAAAATTTAAATAATGAAAAGTATAAAAACATGTATTAAAATTAAGCAATACCTTATAATTTTTATTAAGATTGAGAGTAAGAAATACCTTATATGAAATATATTTTTTATATAAAATATAATTTTAATTAATATTATAAATATGAATTGAATCTTACAATTCAATTCGATTCTCGATTCTTGATTCACAAATAGGGGATTTTGATTTGTTAACTATACTTGTAAGTAACGTACATTAATGCTTATGAATTTGGGCTTGACACTCCCATTAAGAAAAGTTCTTACCTACACTGGGTATATTATACACAGTGATAAAATTTATAATATGCATGTTTCATTTTTATTGGTCAAATGTAAAATAATTAATGATGTGGTACAAGTTCTACTGTAGAATGTAATACATTCGATATAAATAAGAATCTTCACTGGAATATATATGTAAAATAGATATAAGAACACATGCAAATGGCTTAATGATATATATGTGTAAAATAATAAGTGGGCAATAGTGAGTTAAGATTATATGCATGTAGCGTGAAGGGAGTTGTGTGTGCACGAGGCAAAGTGTAGGTCTCGAAATAATTTTAGAGTGTGAAAGTTATTGCTGAAGTTCAATAAAAAAAATTATGAATATATAATGAAGGAAATCAACAAGTTAAGTGTTCTCTCTTTTTCTTCTTATCATAATGGTATGGGAAGGGAGTAGAATTGATGGATTTTATTTATAAATCTATAGTCTTTTTAATTCTTAGTGGTTGTTTTCTTTGTCATAGTGCTCAGATGTGTATCATCTCTTGGAATTATCATGGAATGGGAAGAATAATTGTTGATCTTTACATGATCAATCTCTAATTACTTTTGGTTTTGAATTAGCAATCAATTTTAGTTAATTAATATGTGCATTTAAGTTATTATCAAAGCTATAATTAATGAGCAATAGATTGAAGTGAAAATAAAGATATTTAGGAGTCAAGACTCCTCATGATCTTAATCATAATAGTAAAGAGCATCATATGCCAAAGGACAGCCAAATTCATATTGTCTAAAGTGGCAACGCCCCTTACGGTCTCCTTCATGATCGTGAGCGTCCCAATCACCATCCCAAGCAAGTGAAATTCAAGTGAAGAAAAGGGGCAATGCCGATCATGGTTCCCATCACGATCGTGTTCAGGATTGTGAACGTACTATTTCAAAGTTTCAACGATTATAAAATTGAAGGTCACAATCATGACACCTCTCCTCATGATTGTGATCATCATTTCTCCTATAAAAAGTTAAAGAAAATATTAAATGATGATAGAGAAGTGTTGGGGATGAAAATCAAAGCTTCAACAGCTATAATTTCATCCTCCACTATAATTACCAAGTTATTGACACATTTTTCATAAATATCTACTAAAAGATATAAAAATAAAAAAATAAATGATATGAAAATAAAAAAAAAAGTTTGATGACTTAATTAAATGTAATATTTCATTAAGGACCTATCAAATGAAACTCAAAAATTTCAAATTTAACAAAAATAATATGACATGGCAATAATTTAATGAAAATTTTGTTCAAATTTAATGGACATTAAATTAAAAATGTAAAAATTAGAAAAATAAATTTTGAGGGCTTAATTAAAACAAAAATTTAGTAAGATCAAAGAACAAAAAAGTTCAGAAATCCTAATTGTGTGAGCCGTATTCTTATCATTCTCTTACTTCACCTATGCATTATTATAAGTACATGACATTCAACCATTTTCCCTTAATGTATTAATACCATGATATGGAATATTTATCTCGTTGCTACCCCTTCAACACTAACATCTTTCTAGTCTTTTAGGGTTTATTGCACCAATAGTACCTTAACTTTTCATATATTTCATTTTGGTACCAAATCTTTTAAAAAAAATTTCGATTACTGAAATTGTATTTTTGTTTCAAGTTAAAGTAACTTGAACATATCTGATCAAATTTAATATACGTGGCAGTCATAATAAGTATATTCTTAATATATTCACTACGTAAGCATCCCAATAAGTAACCTAATCATCTTGCGGGCTTTAAAAAATAAAATTACTAAGGAGAACAAAATTAGAAATGTGAAAACCCTAATAAAAAGATAAAATTAACAAAAAGAAAAACATGACTTTAATAAAAATATAATAAATTAAAAAGGAAAAAAAATCCCTAAAGTGACTATGTTTCTCGTAATTGTTCTACTTTGACAGCGATACTTGCTGTTAAACAGTGTATCAATGAGAAGAATTCAAGAAGAAGAATAGTATATCGTTGTCAAACAATAAGTATCGCTGTCAAAAAAGAAGAACAAAGAGAAATATAGTCATTTTACGGATTGTTTTTTCTTTTAAATTTGTTATATCTTTATTAAAGCTATTTTTGTCCTTTTTTTAAATTGTTTTTGTCCTTTTATTAGGGTTTTAACTTTTTCATTTTTGTTTTCTTTAATAATTTTATTTTTTAGCGCCCACAAAATTATTAGACTTTTTAATGAGATGTTTATGTGATGAATATACTAAGAATATATTTATTCCGATTGTCACGTATGCTAAGTTTAATCGGATATATTCGAGATACTTTAATCTGAAATAAAAATAGAACCTCAATAATTAAAAAGAAAAAAAACTAGAAATATGTTATCAAAATGAAACATAGGCAAAGTTAATGTATCATTCATGCAATAAACCCTCTAGGCACAATATACATGTTTTGGGTATTGATAAAAAATGGCCCTCCACTAGAAGTCTTTAACATTTTGAACCTATTTTTCAACAATGCCGTGGAAGGAAGACCCAAAAAAAACATTATATAATCAGCACTTCAAATCATTTTGGAGAATGAAATTTACGAGACTAGAGCCTTATTGTTCCTCCAAAATGAAAATCAAATTGAATCAAATTGCAATTTTTTTTTTCCAAGTTTTGGAAAAATGAAAGTAATTGAGTTTTGTCTAAAGGAGAAAAATTTAACTAGTAACAATGAACATGATGTGATTTTTTTAGATTTACATGGTTACATAACGATAAAATAGTGGTACGCAAATTATCACCCGTCATTATCATTATAAAATTCTAAACATTTTGAAGTAGAATTCTTAGCTCAATCTGATGAGAACCAAAATTGCACTTCTTCCTTATTAGGGATAAGTATAATTTGGATACTTATAGTTTTACCTTTTGGCAAAATTAATTTTATATATTTTTTTTTGATATTTAAGTATGTTGTATTTCACATTTTTTTTATATTTTAATACCCTTCTAACTAATATCATCATTATTTTATGAGAAAAAATTAATATAATAATAAATTTATTGCATTTATAATTTATAATCAATATACCCAATTGGTTAATTTTAAAAATATTGTAAATTTATTTTAAAATTTTATTTTTTTATTTATAATTAAAGTAACAATACATTTAAATTTTATTTTTTGAATTTATTGTAGTTAGTTGAATAATATATTACTCAGTAGATGAGTTTAATATTGAAAATACATATTATTTTTACATTAAAGTAAGCATATATTTTAAAAAATATTTGTTAAAAGAGTACTATAAAATAATGTGAAATAATATGAAATACTTAAATGCCAAAAAATTACATGACTAATTTTGCCAAAAGGCAAAACTATACCCTTATTATTATTGTTATTATTATTATCCCATCTTGCGAACGACAAAGCAAGGTTCTAGTAAATTTTAATTGTTTAACTACGCTAGAAGTAGACTCATTGCAAAGACAGAACAACCACACGTCAATTTAAATCCACCAAATAAAAATTATTTAAAAAACTCAGCTTTAAATATACAATTATTTACCATTAACATTCCAATAATATCATGAAAGTAATTTTAGCCATGGAATTATCAAGAAAAGCAAGATTTAGCACTCATAATTTTAGCGTGCGACGACGATAAATGCAAACAATACATAGATTCAAGCCTTTTCCTCTCTTCTTTGTAAAATCAAGGATTGGAACTGAAATGGGTTGTTGCAGCTAAATTTGTTTGAATCTCTGTTAGTTCAATCCCATCATTGGTTGTTGCTTGGGTATTTTCTGTAGTATTATTGCTGTCTCTCAACTCAATACCAGCATCACTGAAATGGCTGCTGTAATCTGTTGTCTGGCTTCCTCTCATATCAATACTAGAATCACTAAAATGGCTACTTTCTTCACCAACTGCTACACTTGCCCTTCTTCTTGAATCAGCACTTGTTCTACAAATCGGGCAAATGGGTGTCTTCAAAAGCCATTCATCAACACACTGAGCATGAAAACTATGCTTACAAATAGGCAACAATCTGCACTTATCACCAGCTCTGAAATTGTCTAAGCAAACAGCACAATCAACTGGACTACTTCCTTTGCTTTTGGCTACAAAATCAAAGATGGGAAGGTTCTTTAAATCATCTCTAGACATACTTGTTCTTCCAGGAGTGCTGTTGCCGCCTCTCTGATCAGTTGCAGAGTTATTATTGTTTCTGAAACTTCTTCCAACAAAACAAGCATGGATGAAGACTAATAACCCAATACCCACAAATAATAATATCACAGATACAACAATACCCATTATTATAATCTCTGTTGCAAGCCCAAGAGCGTTATTGCTCATCACAACAATCTTTTTACTTGAGCAGCTCTTTTAGTTCTCATCCCAAGTAATTTCCTAGAAACTTTAATTTATTTCCCTTGCCAAGGGACAAGCTTGAACATGAACTCAAGAAGACATGAAAGAACTAGACTTCGGACTTTTTTTTTTTTTTTTTTTTGTGAGTGAGGGTTTTGGTATACAGCTATAGAAAAAGAGTTAAAGATGGCAATAAAGAGCAGGTGAGGTGCTTATGTTTGATGACGGGGAATGGTTGGTCCAGGAAACTCTTGATGATTAATGGAGTGGTTTGATTAATCTTTTATTATGAAGTGGGTAAGAATTGAGCAAAAATTCACTACTAGAGACAAATATATAATATATATTAGATTGACTGTGGGAATTTTATTAGCCAAGGCCCAGAGGCAGCATGTAAATGAGTCTAGCTGAAGAATTTTTATTTAGGGATTTTTTTCAATAATAATGAAAAATTAAAAAAAAATTAAAAATATGATTAACTTTTTTTTTTTAAATATGGTATTTGATAACATTTATTTCACAACTAAAATAATTGTTTTTATGTAAAAAAACAACCAAAATAATCAAAATAATTATAATAGCCAAAACAACTTCTCAAACAACTAAATAAAATAACAAAGACCGCTTTAGATTTTTTTTCAAACCGATGCAATGAAAATAGAAATATAACAATCGAACTAAAACAAGTAAAACAATAAAAAAAAACCATTAAAATAATTAAATAAAATAATAAAATACATTTTAGATTTCTTTCAAACCAATCCAATGGAACACAATTAAAATAGAATCAAAAAAGGAAAAAAACAAAAAACTCAAAAATTATCCAAGTATTAACAACCAAAAATAATAAAAATTAACACCTATCCATTGTAAGATGATTTTTCAATACACAAAAAAATTTTAAAAAAAAACATGATAGAAAAGTCCACTAGAATGCTTTCTTTGATATTGTGAGCATCCCCGTGAGCTAATGACTAGAAGATTGACACCCAAAAGCTAAATTCATGATATTTACAAACCTTTTTATCAGTTTCATTATTTCTTCTAAAGATATTTCTGAATAATTATATGCCTTCTTCTTCTTCTTTTGTGCACTAATTTTATCAAAATGACCAATAGAGGATGATAAAGAAAACAAAATTTAGTGAATGGTCACGAGCCTACATTGTGTATAATTTTTAATTCAATATTAAATTGGGAATAAAATTCCATTCGTGAAAAAAGGTGAGAAAATAGAAGAGTTAGTAAGGAAAGATAAGAAAAGGAAAAAAATGCTTAATAATAATAAAAAAAAAGTGTAAAAAGGAAAGGAAGATTAAAGAAAAAAATAAAAATGAAGAAGAGAAGCTGTTACATAAAAAATTATCTTTAAAAAAACTGTATAAATGAAAAAAAAAAAAAGCTAAAGGTGAAATATGAAAAAGTAAAAATAAGAAAAAAATAACTATAATTTTGAAAAAATTTGGTCAAAAATAGTATATAAAGTAATTTTACCTTTTATTTACTGTGGAGTCCAAGTCAAGCTTAATATATTATTCATTATGCATCAACTGCTTGCAATTCTAAACAAATTTAGATGAATTTAAAAATTTACTTATAAATTAAAATTAAAAAATAAAAAATTATTTACTAAATAAATTATAATATATTTAATAAAAATTTTAATTTTATTTTAATAATATATTTAGAAAGTTATATTTATTATAAGTAAGATTTGTACATTATATATTTAATTATCAAATTGTTAATATATCAATATTAGAAATTAGCTCACAAATATTTATTTGAAATCGTTGACAAACATCAGAAGTTGAGGTGTATATAACTTAAATTTGACTCATGTATTAAATGATTAATCTATAAACTCAAACAAATTTTTATCAATCTACATCTCAAAAAATTTATGAACAGTCCAACTTACTTACATCCAACCATGATAAAAAAATATAATTATGAATATATATATATATATATATAAAATGTCGAGCTCCAAATTATTAAGTCCAAAATTTGATAAGAAATTTTCTCTTCCTTTCTAAAAAAAATTATGTCTTTCATCCTAACTAAAATATTTTTAACTATTTTTTAATTTTTATTTTTATTCATTCAATTATTATATATATATATATATATATAATTTAAAAAATAACCTATTTGACTAATTTTACTTTTTTTTATCGTTCGATCCATTTTATTTTTTCAAATTTAATTTTTATAATTTTAATTTTGACCCAACATTCTTTTATTTTTCATTTCCAGCCTCTCTCTCGCGCGATACCAAAATCTCCAAAATATATATATTTAAAGAACAAAAAAACAACACCCTCCTTCAAGCTTCAGCTCTTCAAAGAAAAAGAAAAAAAAAAACTCTCAGGCATATGGTTCTCCATTATCGTCAATGGTGATTCCTACACCGGACAGAAGTGAACCAGTTACCTGAATTTTTGTCCATGCCAATCAAAGATAAGCTAAGAGAAAAACTCAAAGGCTTCAACATTACTGGAGAACGTCTCCTCCTAAATGAGGTAGCTCCTCCGACACCAGAGATCCAAATTTGGCTTCATCATGAATCCTGAATAGTAAATCTCTAATCTCTAATCTTTCTCTAATTAATTTGGATCTCGTTTCAATTAGATTAGATTAGATTAATTGTTTGTTTAATCATTTCCTCTTAAGGTTAATGATTGATTTAGTTGATTAATTTTGATTTTATTTTTGTTGTAATGTTATAGATTTAGGTGATTTTGAGTTTGATTAGATTCATTAGTTTTTGGCGATTGATCTTGTTGCGGCTGTTCACTTAAATTAAATTATTATTATGATTATTTGTTGCAGCGATTATTTGTTCAGAAAAATTATATATAAGTTGTGTGTTTTTAAACGCAGAACTAGGAGGAGAAGGAGGTTTCTTATCGGCGACCTCTCTGGTCTGTTTCTTTTCTTTTACTCAGTAGTTGACTTCTGAATTTGTTCTGTGTTTTTGTATTATTATTTTTTTGATTCAGTTGAGGTTAAGCTTAGTTCGGTCTTGAACTTGATTTTACGTGTTGATGTAATGAAATGATTTGATTTCTTTTTTTCTTTTCATTTACTGAACTCTGTTTGGCGGCTTTGTGATTTTGGAATCAAGTAGAATGAAGTGTGTGATATTGTGCTTTGAATGTGCTGTTGATTGATTTGATTTGTTTTTACGACAAATCATGTATGAATTGGTATTTTTCTTAAAGTTGCAAAAACATGAGATTGGATAACTTAGGTTTATAATTTGCTTTGAAGCGGTAGATTTTGTTGGCATTCCAACTTAAAGACAGTCATGGTTTGCTGTATGAAATTGTTTTCTCGTGTGCGGTTTCGTGTTGCCTTAGTGACTAGAAAAGTGTGTTCTCTTTTGCTGGAATTGATGTGTTGATATGATATTTGGCATTTTGCTGTTTTTGGAGATTGCTTGAAAGCTAACATTTTTTAAGCTAAATTTTTTTTTTTAACTTTTGTAGGTCACCATCATAAGTTGCAAAAATGGCAGATGGATCACGGTATCCATCAGTGTTTCAGAAGATAGGGGGTCAGTCCTCTTTTGTTAGTAAGCTTTCACCAAATATGCAGACTAGAAATTATAGCATGACTAGTTTGTATGGCAATGGTCTCCGGAACCGCTTACATCCTGCACTTGAAGGCACTGGCCTAGCTGTTGTGTCACCTCTCACCTGTGTTTGTAAAAGCACCTTGTGAGAAAAGTGCTAAAGGCTTTGCGATTGATTTCCTCATGGGTGGAGTTTCCGCTGCTGCCTCGAGGACTGTAGTTGCTCTGATTGAGCGATTTAAACTCTTGATTCAAAATCAGGATGAGATTATCAAGGCTAGTCGACTAAGTGAACCATACAAGGAATTACTGACTGCTTCGCCAGAACTGTCAAAGATGAGGGTATAATTTCTCTTTGGAGAGGAAACACTGCTAATGTTATCAGATACTTCCCCACGCAAGTCATTTCTCTTTTCTGATTGGTCAAGTCTATCATTTCAGGGCAAGATGGCAAATATTTTTAGGAAAGTAAAGTACTTTGAATGGTGTTTTATTGCTAGGTGCAGATTTTATCACTTTCTTGACTTATTCCAGCTTGAAAAAAGTATATTATAATTAATAAAAATGGACAACCCCTCCTAACTTTGCATGCTAAATACCATTTGAAAGTTACAAGTAATTACAAAAATAAAATCAATTCGCACGAAATTATTTTCTTTAAGCAGTATTTTAAATCCGAATTATAAGATATATAATCACTTTAAATAATTATTAGAATATTTTTATTTTTTTATAATTTTATTTACATTAAATTAAATTAGTTAAAATTTATTAATTTTTAGTGTCAGTTACTTTTTTATTTTTCTGTATTGTTGTTTTTTGTTGCCTGTTGTTGTTTGTTGTTACTTCTATTTTTCAGTGTTGCTTTTTATTTTTCAGTGTTGCTATTTTTTGTTGCTTTGTATTGTTTATTGTTGTCTGTTGT
>CATIWM010106701.1:0-26639 GCA_949671775.1 Mallotus repandus | reverse complement strand
ACGGGGTAGTGAAAGGGCAAAGTCTAGGGGTAGTGCTAATCCTAAGTTAGAATTTGAAGCTAGAACCCCTATTGTAGAGCAACCTCCACCTCCCCCACCCCCTGTAGTACCTGTTTTACAGCTTGATCCAAGGGTACTAGTAGAGACTATTATTGCCACATTAACAGCCCAAGAACGTAGGAGGAGGCCTAGAGATATAATTGAATATGCAAACAAGTGTGGGGCTTTTGATTTTCATGGTTCAATTGATTCTAGAGAGGCAGATAGGTGGATAAAAGCTACAGAGAAGGCATTCAATACACTTGAGCTCACAGAAGCACAAAAGGTTAGTAATGTGTATGGTTTGCTGCATGACACTTCTGATGCTTGGTTTGCACGAGTTAGAATGCTGCATGGGGACCAGTTGACTTGGGATGCTTTTAAGACAAAATTTTGTAGAGAATATTTCAGTGAAGCATTCAAAGCAGAGAGACAAAATGAGTTTATTTCCTTGAAACAGGGAAGTATGACTGTGCGAGAATATGTTGATAGATTTGAAGATTTGTATAAGTATGCTTCTGATATCTTTCCAACTGAGCCTCAAAAGTGCTATAGGTTCAAGGAGGGTTTACAGACAGTATTAAAGAATGAGCTATCATTATATGAGGGCCAATATTTCAGGGGCTGGGTTGAGAAAGCAATTGAGAAAGAGAAGCTGAGGGAAGAAATTGAACAAGAGGGCATGTCAAAGGCTCTAGTTTGGGCAGGAAAACAAAGGGGATTTAGTAAAGGAGCTGGTACATCTCAGAAAAGGCCAAAAACAGGAGGATTCAGAGGCAGTAAAGGGCCTTGGACTTGGTCAGGTATTAATAGGCCACAGTCTTCTCAATTCAGTCAAAGCTCCGTAAGACAACCAATGGCCAGTGCAGGTGGTTCATTTAGAAGGACCACACCTTGTGTTACATGTGGCCATGTACATGAGGGAGATTATAGGAAAAGGACTATCCAATGTTTTGAGTGTGGTGGATCTGGTCATATTAGGAGGGATTGTCCCAACCTTACACAGTTTGGCACTAGTACTGGTAGAGGAGTCCAGATCACAGCTGGTAGAGGAGGTAGGACTGCTGGTTTGGGTAGACGTGCAGGTAGAGGTTTAGGAACTGGTGTTAATAGAGAGGGTGGTGCATCTACATCAACCCAACCTATTCAGACTGCACATATGGATAGACCTTCAATATAGCCCAAGGTCTTTGCTATAACACAACAGGAGGCAGCAGCATCACACAATGTCATTTTTGGTAGGTTACCTATCTTTGGTGAGAATGCTTATGCTTTAATTGATCCAGGTGCAACTCATTCATTCATTGCATCATCATTCACATGGTGCATACCAGATGAAAAGAGTGTGATGGACTAGAGTTTAGTTGTAGATATAATATGATTTTCAAATACTCTATTATTAGTATTTGAGAAGTTAAATGTTTTTGGTTTAACCAAATTAATTTCTACTTGATATATCTATTCACTGAGTATTTCTGTACTCATTTTACTCTGTTTTAAAAATATTTTCAAATAGCGGGGCTTGATAGTTGGTGAGCAAAGTTGAGTGAGTGTAGATAGAAGTTCAGAATAAGGTTGGCCAACATCCTTGTCAGTGAAGCCTTGTATTTTATTTTATTTAATTTTTAGTCTTATCTTTATAAAGTACTGTAAAATAATATTTGAAGTTAAACGATGGTAGCTAGTTTATATGTAAAACAACTGTTTAGAAATATATTTTGTATTATCTTAATAATATTTTTCTCTACTGTGTTTTCTAATTACAAAGAGTTATATCATTTTAATTTTCTTTAAAATGATGATGAAATTTCCTATATTATTCGATTATTGTATACATATTTTACTATTCATAAATATGTATTGTACTATTCATAAATAGTATTTTACTATTCATAGATACATAATTTTAAAAAAAAAATTTAAATCTTCAATTGTAACGTATAACACCAAACTTTTCCAAGATATTATTTCCAATTTTATTAGTAATGTTTATAACATAATTTAATTGAATTAAACACTTTGTTGAATGGTTGGTTTTAAACGTCCATCTCGGGCTGAGACGAGGTGTGACATATATATATATATATATTATTTGAATTATTATTAATAATACATATTATTTAGTATCAATAATTTATTCTATTCATATTATAACAATTTGTACATTTTTTAATATAAAAATTAAAATAAACTATATATGTAAGTATTTTAACTATGTGCATTGTATAGCTTTTGAGCAAGCCATTAATTTTCAAAACTTAGGTATCATGTTTAGCTCTAATGTTCATGTGGATAAATAAAAAGATATTATTATTTAGTATCAATAATTTGTTCTATTCATATTATAACAATTTGTACATTTTATAATATAAAAATTAAAATAAACTATATATGTAAGTATTTTAACTATGTGCATTGTATAGCTTTTGAGCAAGCCATTAATTTTCAAAACTCAGGTATCATGTTTAGCTCTAATGTTCATGTGGATAAATAAAAAGAAATTATTGATGCTTTAGGAGTCTTTTCTTCACTTAATACAAGTTACTATTTGGTATTACCATCTCTTATAAGTAATTCCAAAAAAGAGATATTTAGCTTCGTAAAGGGTAGATCGAGGAAGCATATTAATTATTGGAATAATAAGATTTTGTCTAGAGCAAGTTAAAAGATCCTCATCAAAACAATAGCTCAAGCTATTCCAGTTTATTGCTTGAGCACATTCTTGTTACCAATATTTTTATGTGAGAAATTGCAAAGGATGATGAATTCCTTTTGGTGAGGATTAAAAACAGATGATAAACAGGTGATTCATTGGTATTCTTTGGATTTTTTATGCAAAAGGGAGGAGATGGGTGTTTTGAGTTTTAAAGATCTCCATGGCTTTTAATCTCACTTTGCTCGTAAAATATGGTTGGAATTTTCTAACCAAACCACACACTTTGGTGGCTTGATTCTTCGCTTAGCAATAATCCAAGCTTTACTTAGCGTCGTGTGTGGCATGCGAAAGCTATATTGGTTGGTGGGTGTTGATGGAGAGTAGGAGATGGGAAAGATATAAATTTGTGGCATGATCCTTGGCTACAGAATTCCTCATCATATGTGGTGCAAACTAATCTTCTTATGGGGACTGAGAAGGTCAGATCAGTCTGCGATTTAATCATAGCTAACAGAACATGGCATATTAAATTAATACAATCCATCCTTAGCTCTTCAAACGTTGCTAACATTTACAGAATTCACTTATTACCAAGAGAAATCTCAGTCAGCTTAATTTGGCATTTATCGAAGAATGGCAATTATGGTGTTAAATTGGGTCATCAGGTGTTTATGAATAGACGAGAAGAACATTATCAAATGTAGAGGTGTGGATGGTTGAAGATATGATCTCTAAAGCTGCCTAAGAAAATAAAAAAAATTTCGTGAAGGTTATATAATGGTTGTGTCCCTACGCAAACTCATCTAGTCTTTAAAGGAGTTAATGCATCTCTTCTTTACCTTCTATGTGATAATGATATTGAGCACTTATGGCATCTATATCATGATTGCCCTTTTGTAAAGAACTACTGGTCCCATGCTCGTATTAAGCTCCTTTCAACAAATGTGGAAAATGTACAATAATGGTTGCTAGCATATTTAAAAACTCTCTTAGATAACTTATTACAACAACTAGTTGTGGTTTATGGGCTATTTAGAATAAGAGAAATAAGAAACTCTGGGAGAATAATTCACTAACAACAAAATAAACAATTTAGAAAGGTTTTTAATATCTTTTGAGAATGGTCTGAAGTTCGAATTAGAAGGCAGGGCCTGCTTTCTTCTTCATCTGCTCTGCAAGGTATCTTGACATAGAGAGTTCCTCCATTAGGTTAGCTAAAATGCAACTTTGATACTGCAGTATCAATGGATAAAGCTTCTTTTGGTGTTAGAATTATTATACGGAATGAATTAGGTTGTTGGATCCAAGGCAAGATGAAGGTGGTTAATGGTTTTTCAAAGTGTTCGTGAAGCTAAAGCTATAGGTCTGCGTGAGGCTATTAGTTGATGTTTGGAGCTTGGTTGTAGTGGATGATCATTGAATTAGATGCAAAGGGAGTGGTAGTGTCATGACCCAAACCTGGAGGTCATGACCGGCGCTAGGGAACGGGAATTCAAACGAATTCGGAACCCATAGCAAGCTTAAACCACAACTTACACAGCAAACATAAATATAAATTTACCAAAGAATTAAAACTTTTTCAAACATAAAGAATCTTCCATAAATAATATCGAAATAAAATATTTTTACAAATAGTCAAGTACAATATCACTTTCAAAATCATCATAACATATTACAACAAGTACATACTACTACTGTAATGTCTAAGAAATACAAAGAAAGGATAGTTTAAAATTTACATAAATCAACCGGTGAAGAAAGGGTCCGGCAGAGAGGATAACTGAGGGAGGTCTGAAGAGAGGATTCCTGAAAAATAATTGAGGGGAATCAGACCTCACTAAGTGAATCATTATTGTGCATATACATGCAACCTAAGGATATAATCACGCAATCGTCATAACAATATTTATTTATATTTATATTTATTTAATTTATACACGCATTCATGCAAATGCTCAAATACAATTCCATACAAACATGACACAAGTGGAAGTGGAGGATCGGAGCAGAACCCTAAGATTTATCGCAACCTCAAATACTGTACTACACTGATCATTAAATTTCCTTTGGTCCAACAATATTTCTCTTTACCAATTTGGTAGTAGACCGACCCCGAGACCCTGAAAGGTCAACCGAGCTGCTGCAGCCATATCCCTCTCTATCAAAATTCTAAAAAAATCATTTTAACCATAAATACATGCCATATAATCTCATTTCAAATAAAAATTCACATCCTACCATCTAGTATACTGGTGCACACACAACCCTAGTGTAGGTCACTAGATAACCTGTTCCACTACTATCCTCCAAAAATAAATATAACATTAATTAATAAAATCATAATAATATATATGAACAACATCCAAATTCAAATACAAAATGCACATTTATGTCATTGAATATGTATATATATATATATTTTTATACATATAACATTAACATTACAATAATCACAATTAGTAAAAGGGCTAATGTAACATAAACATATGGATGCTAGGTAAGAATTTCTATATGACATGCATACACATAATAATAACTCACATGTGGAATGCGTTCCTCGGTACTGACCCGATTGGCCTTGTCTTAGAGGCCTAGCTCTCGGTCCGGCTATAGAAAAATAATAATAATAATAATTAGGATTGAAATTCTAACCTTATACATTTTAGATTTCTAAGGAAAACTCGATCTAAAACACGACTCTAATAACACTCAAAACTTAACACAAACTAATGTCACATTTTACGAGAAATCTACCGAAAATTCGATTGAGTTTCCTTTGTAAAACAAACATCTCTTTACTAAAAGTAGAGTCATTACTGCATAAAATCACACTTCAAAACTATCCACAATTCAACATCTCGGGTTGGGCCCCCGAACTACACTTTATGCCCAACCGAGAACCAACACAACAACAAATATAAAAACAATATAGTTTTTCTCAAATCACTAATATATCATAAAAATAATGAAGAACTCATTTAATCTTGAAAATAATAAATAAATTTATTATTCGTTTATTTTCCAAAATTACTACTAATTAACTAAAAATTGGAAATTAATTATAAAAATTATTTTTATACTTTTATTATTTAAAATCAGTCTAAAACAGAATAAATAACAATAAATTTAATTAAAATTTGAATAATAATAAAATACAATAATTTCTCTAAAAAATACATATTAAACATAATCATTCAAAAATTTATATCTTAAATTCTATACATAATTTCACAAAACTTTCTTCACAAAGTTTACTCTACACAATTTATAGAATTTAATAAAAATATAAAAATATCTGGGTCGGAACAGTAAATAGTACCCAAAATTCAACCTTCTCGAAAAATTATGCAAAATACATCAAAATAAAGATCTCAACTCTAATCTCAATAATATACTAACCATTAAGCCTAATTTAGCCTAATTAAAACTTAATTTAAATAATTAATCAAAATGACCTAGAATCAAATTACCTCAAATTGAGGTACTTCCCGGAGTTACCCGGTAAAATTGATCGAGGATAAACGAAGCCCGGAAGGAGAGGAATCGTTTGACATTGGCAGCAAGCCTAGGGGTGGCTGGAGGTGGCACCGACGAGCTTTCTTCTTTTCGGCCAAAGAAGAAAGTAAAGAGGAAGGAGGAGAAGGGTGGTCGGCCGGTGAAGGGGAGCTGCTGGCGTCGAACTGGAGAAACTGGCGGTGACCAATGGTGGCTGGTGCAGCAGGGATAACGATGGCTGGTGCAACAGGGATGGCGGTGGCAGTGGGAGTAGTCAGGAGAAGAAAAAAAAGAAAAAAGGGGAGAGAGAAAATTTTTTTTTGAATAGTTATTATTGTGTATATATATATATATATATAAAGTACACATTAATATTTTAAGAATAAAAATTCTTCCCAACATGCACACTAATGTACATACATAAAAACATACTCTTAATAAGTATTAAAATTAACTAAAATATTCACTTATTAATAACCTCATAAAAATAATAAAATAATAATCAACACCTTAAATCCTCAATTCAAAGTAATAATTAAATAAAAATACGGGTTATAACAGGCAGAGGCATTTCAATCCAAGGAAGAAGACATTTCTGAGTTTGGAGTTGTTATCATGGATTGTGTTTATTTTAGTAAATAAATAACAAATTTATCTGTGTCTTATGTTAGCCGATAAGCGAATGGGTGTGCTCATTGCCTAACAAAAGTTGCTTGTTCCTAAGCTTGTTCAACTGTTTTAACACCGTCTCTTTCTTTGTTGGAGAATTGTTTATCTTTTAATTTAATCTCTACTTAGTAAAGATATTTTATTTCAAAAAAAAACTATGTGCATTGTAAATGAAAAAATTAATCTATATAAATTTATGAAAAATTCTATCTATTATTTTTATAAATAACTTTCATAAAATATTTAAAATGAAAAGGAAAAATATAGCTAATATTTTTTTTATAGAATTTCATGGAATAGTGCTTTTAACTAATAAATATTTGCTATAAAGACTTGAAAAATTTCTAACAAAATTTTTAATTTTAATATTCGGTAATCATTAACATAAAAATTGAAATATTATAAATGTTCAGATTGTTATGATTTAAATAAACATTTTAATAATTTTACTGATTTCTTTTTTAAAATTAAAGATGTAAGCTTTAGAAGTGATATTTTAATATTTTTAATGCATTATATTTTAAAATTTTAATTTTTTATTAGGAAAATTCATTTTTTTTTTGTTATTTTACTATTACATTTTTAACATAACTAATTTACATTCTATAATCATTACTTTTCTCTAAGTAGAAAGTGGGGGTTGATTGCTCATCATAAAGAAATATGGGGAGCGATACTGACATATAAAATAAATATTTTACCTACCCCAGCTGTTTACAGTCACTCTTTCCTTCTACTGCGTTTTCACTTTCCTTCCTATAAAATTAAGGAGTTTTAATAATTTGCTAATTTTCTCGATTTCTCTGATCGTTTTGTTTGTTTTTCCTTCACTTTCTTCCCTTCCGAGCATCCTTTTTGATCCCTTAATTTATTCAACAACTTAGGGTTTCGAATTCTCTTCTGCTTCTTCTTCGATTCTTCATGGATTCGGAGGATGATATGATGGACGCCAACGATGTTGAATCAGAAAACGATGATTTCTACAGCGGCGACATGGAGGACGATCATTGTTACAGTGATGGCGACGGCAATGGTGATGACGATGATGATGATGATGGCCCTGATTATGACTTCATGGCTGAAGCCGCCGATGATTGCGTTGATGCCGTGTTGGCGCGTTCGCAGGTTTATTTATTTATCAAATTTATTGTTTTTTTTTGAATTTTTGTGTGTATTATTTTATCTAGTTGATGGGAGCTTTAGGAAAAAATTTGCGGGTAAAAGATAGTTCTTTTGAATGTAGGCGTCAATTTTGAGGACATTGTGATTGTTTGTATGTTTTTGAATTTTTATGCTGAATTCAAAGTGATATTTTTTTATGCATTATGATATTATTTATGAAGTCCCTGAAATTTTATGTTATTCATCAATACCAAGCAATTTCTAGTCTTCTGATGTTATGGAATCACTTTGCCTAGGAATCAAATATCAAGGACAGGTGGCTTTGAATTTTGCAAAATGTGATTTGTTTTCCCCTCTTAGTTTAGGTTGCAATGCTTACAAATGTTCCATTGCATTTTGAACCTTGGAACACATCATTAAAAAAAGGGTAATGTGGGATTGCTTTTAACCATAATTGAAGTTGGAGAGTATGTCTTCCTAACTTTTATTACTCATGGTTTTGCTTCACTATTTTAAAATTCATATATATTTTCTTGTGGCAGCAAAATTATACTATCTTGAAGGAACTAGATATAAGACAACGTCAGGAAGATGATATCACCAGAGTGTCTACTGTCCTTTCCATATCAAAATCTGAAGCAAGCATCGTACTCCATCAATATAATTGGTATTTTGGAGTCATCTTTCCTCATTTCTTTTGCGTTTTTAGTTTCTGGGCTGTCAATGTATAAATGGTTGTTTATAACTTCAGTTTGGAGAAGATTTTATTTGACAGATATAGAAGTACTTGTGGGAAGCTTCTATGTGTTGCATTAGCAAGTTAGGGCTGATATGCAGAACTGCTTTTTTGTTTCTTGGAATTCTGATGAAATTATACTGACAGGAGCGTTAGTACAGTCCATGATGCATGGTTTGTGGATGAAGAGGCAGTCCGGAAATCTGTTGGCTTATTAGTCAAACCTGCAGTTCAACTTTCTATTGCTGTAGAAGTAAGTGCTTCAATTATATGAATTCCTAATTGGTAATTCTATTGAGCTTGTTTAATCTTTGTACTCTTGTTTCTGTGGGTTGTTCACTTTGGTTATTTGTATTCAACAGGTTACTTGTGGGATCTGTTTTGAAAATTTTCCTCCTGATAAGATTAGTTCAGCTGCTTGTGGCCATCCCTTTTGTAGGGTATGCTGGTCAGGTTTGTCTTTGACATTTTTTAGTTGAAGCTCCTAATGGATATTCAAATTTTGTCAGTGTAGTTAAATATCATTTCATAGTTTTTTTTTTTTTAAAGTTTTTTCACATGCACATTCATATATATTCTTTTTAGGTGAGTGAAAGACTGTTGGTAATCTGAACTTTTATTTGAATCCATCAGTTAACTTCCACTTCTCATACCCTTAGCCACTTCCTTGGTAGCTTGATCTTAATTCATTTAGTCCAGAGCATCCACATCTAAAGAGTGAAAGATAAAAGAAAAGGAGAGAAATAATGAGATAATAAAATAGATGAAATGTGCTAGAAGTGTCTAATTGTTGCGAAAAGCATACATTTAGTAAAACCTTTTTATAATTATATTCTATATAAGAAGAACCTCTACATAGTCATAAAAAATGTTGGTCCTAATTTGAGCCAATTATAAATACGAATAGACTCCATATTGTAATAAGTTATAATTTTTTTAGGTCCCATCCTAAGAAAAATTACATCTGTATGTTTTCTTAGGATGGGACCTAAAAAGTTATGAACAGACTCCATATCGTAATAAGTTATAAAATTTCAAAATAATTTGACCTATTTCTAATACTGTATAAATATATTAAAAATAATTAAAACATTAAATTTTCAAAATAATTTCACGTATTTTTGATACTTAGTAAATGGATTATTATTTTTTTGAAATTATATTTATCTTTCTTTGTATTATATCTATATTTTAAAATTGATACGTTCTATTAATTAATTATATTAATGTAGGAATATTATATTTTTACACTACATGCAATAGAAAATAATTAAGTCGAAATAAAAAATTTTGTAACCATAACTCTACTAAGTTATAACCTTCTCATAGTAATAAAATTATGTTAGTCCCAACAGTATGACTATGTAGAGGTTTTACTGTAATTGAGGTATGTAATGGGTCAAAAACTTTGGCATTATGAAAAGTGTAGTTGAAGACATGTAATGGGCTCAAGCTAAAGTTCAAGGCACTATCAAACTTTTTTTTTTGGGGGAATAAGGCCATATTTATGTATAAGACCAAGTCAAAACCTCTAAGTATTCTTTGACCTGTTTATTGCCAAGAAGCTTGTTGTGGACTTCTGCTAATATGGAAAACATTTAGACAAGTGTATTGATTTCTCCTCTTGATTGCCTAACAGCCTGGCAAAAATTAGTGTTATTGCTATCCTTATTTAGTGCTCCTTGTGTTATGCCTAAAACAAGTGAAGAATATTATGTTATTTGAGAGAAGTGTTTGTAGTATTTTATGGTCCTTTACTCCTTTGGTGTATGTGGATAAGGTATAATGCTGGTGTAATTTCTTCAAGTATTTTATTTTAAGGGCCAACTGTTTACTATACCTAGCTGGATTCTTTTTTCACTTCTTTCTTGTGGCTATTGATGTTCTTGATTAGGGGTTTGATTTTTTGCCTTTCCTTTTCCAAACTTCCAATATACTGGTTAGTTCTATGTTTATTTGGTGTGTCTCATTTTGTTGCTTGTAATAATGAAGTGCTTTAACTTGGAGCAATCAGATAGCATGCCTTTTTATTTCAAGGTATAGATGGCGGTGTGTGGTATTTATTTCGTTGAAGCTGTGGAAAGCAATTGATTGATATCAGTATGAATTGTTATTTTTGTTTAACCTTTTCTGCACCTTTTTATTCTGATTGTGATGTTATCATCATAGGTTACATTAACATAACCGTTAATGATGGTCCTGGATGTCTGATGCTGAGATGTCCTGTACCATCTTGTCAAGTTGCTGTTGGCCAAGACATGATAAATTTGTTGGCATCTGATGAGGACAAGGAGAAGTATTCTCGTTATCTTCTTAGATCCTACATTGAAGACAATAGAACGGTGAGCCCCGATATGCTTCTTATATTTTCCTTCTGATTAACCTCTGTCAAATCTAAATCTTCTCTGACATTTTGAACATTGGAAGTCAGGCAACACCTTTTCCTTTCCCCTCCTTATTAGTGTTTCTTGGGTTTTATATAATAGTATTTCAAGCACATTATTTCTTTATGCAATAAGTTGTCGGGACCTAAGGTTTTGTAGTCCATTCTTCTATATGCCAATTGAGTTAATCTCAAATTATTGCAATGTTGCTGTGCTGGTTAATTAAATTGTAGAAATACTTTGTGAATTTTGTAAATATAATCTGGAAGACAGCTCAATTCAATTTGATGCCAAATATGACTTTAAAATATATGAATACAATTAAATTTTATCATTGATTGGGCTGTTTTCTTTAAGGTGTTTTGGACATGTGAGTCAATTGAAGACCCATATATTCCTGGTTAGAGGGATTGACAATATTAGGGTGGATAGAGTGGATAAAGGTAGAGGTAGGCCTAGACTAACTTGGGGAAGGATGGTAAAAAACGATTCGATGTTGTCTATAATCATGTGGAATGGAGAAACAGAATCCATACTAGCTAATGGAATTTTGATGGGCTAATATGCTATCTGATCTGTGACAGGGATATCTGAATTATGGCAGACACAGTTGTTTCAGTCAGTTATAGCTGTTTTAGTATGGCAGTCATTTCAGTATATTAATTGGTGCAGCTTTGTACTTTTTATGTTTTTTCTCCCTTGGTTGGCTTCTCACTTGGGTCTTTATCAAGGTTACTTTTAAATATCCGAGTGCACTTTTCTCAACCAAATCCCTTAATTTCAGCCATTCCTTCAATTTATACCTTTATCAGTGTTTTAAAGTACAGTTACATGAATTGTATCAGTATCAAATTCAGTGTAACAGTGTCAGACCAAATTGGAGATGACAGCTGTTACTATGAATTTCTGGGAACAATTCTTGTTTAAATTGGTAAACTTAGAAGGATAGTGGTAAAGAACTCTTTAGTAAAGAGTCTTTTAATTTGGGAAGCTAAAATGGTGGGACACAGTTGGAAAAAATTGGCAGAATTTTAAAAACAAAAGGAAAGTGAGTTGTTCTCCAATCCCCGTTAATTTACTGCTAAATAACCTACTGGGAGATATATATATATGTATGTATATATATATATATATATATATAACCTTGGTATTTCACTATGCTTGAGAAAGATCTTGATAGTGTTCAAGATTATTAAGATATTGTTTTCTAGGGTGTTTTTTCATATCATCGTTGTTATTTTTCACTTTCTTTTACTAATGTTGGATTATTGGCTGGAGTCCTGTTAGATCTACTACACTGGATAGTTTTGTTTGAATGTATAAATTTTAGTGCAAGTTTGTGAAATATCCAATGGTCAAATGGTTTTTGCCTTGCTCATCCAGTACAACCTCATTTTTGGTTGATTTATTATTTACTGTGATTTTTAATTACTATTCAAATAAATTACTTTGACCATAATTTTGCATAACTACTGAGGTCATAGGCCGCTCAATCCCCTACAAACAATGGATAATGCATCATTTAAACTAATCTTAGGCTTTATTACACAATTTTTATGTATTTTGTGTTAATTTTATACTTTATCGCATGATTTTTATGCGATTATTAAAATATTGATTTCAGTAATATTGCCAATATATAAAATTTCTGGAATTTGTCATAGCACCAGCTGTAAATAATTACACTTTGGCTGCAACTTCTGTGGCCTTAATGCTGTTTAAATCCTTTTCATCTTTACCATTTTTTACTGTTGCAAAGTTACTTTATATAGAGGTGTTACCTTAGTTGTTAAAGATGCACCAAAGGCTCAATTCCTAGCACCTTAAAAACTAAAAGAGAAATGATGTTGATGAAGTGCTCATCTAGGCACGTCTCTGTAATATTTTAGCTTCCAACTCTTTTTCTCCTGTTTATTTTGCTGTTTCCTCATCTAAACATGTCTAGCATTGATCTGAATATGTAAATGACCTTATGGAGGACACATGCATGCCAAATCAAATTAAAACAACTATAAACAGTCTACATGCTGGAAGGCATCACTTTCACAGTTTTTTTCCATCACTCAGCTAAGTTTCTCTTCTGTATATCTCTCTCCATATTCCTTTTTTATTGTTTTTGACTCCCTCTTCTCTATTCTTCACTCGAATTTTCTTTTCTAGTTGTTACTCACATCCTAAACTAACAAGATGCACTTTTTATTAGATTAGTTTTGAAAAAGGGATTATTGATATATATACATGTGTTGGGGTGTCTAAATTTTGATTTGCTTATTTTCTTCTCTTTTCTACCTCATCCTTATGTCTCTCAGGATTGCACCTTGCACCTAGGCTAAAGGTCCTCCTTTTGCTTTTAATAATTATGTGTTGTTCATAATTTAACGTGGAAAATGCTAATCTAGCAAGCAAAGGTTAAGAAATGTGAAAAGAATCTCTTGCAGCTTGAGAGAATCTACATAACAACAGAAACCAGTTGTATTTAGCAAAATAATAGACTTCAACAAATTCAATGAACTACAACCCAAGCATAAACATTGCTTAATGGTACATGGGCTGTTACAAAAGTGATGGGAACTCAATTGGCTTGCAGAACCAATATGGATCCATGTTGAGAATCATAGTAATCCTATGTTATTAAGTATGGTTGAGAACCCATCCGGTAAATTATTTTGGTGCTGTTAAAATTAAGTCCTCAGCATCGTTCTCCTTCACTTTGCATGCCTTTGTCTATGTTTGGAAGATTTCACATACTGGTTGCAACTGAACACAACTTTTTGATCTACTTCGACAGGAACTGTTAGATAAGATTTCTTATTTCTCTAATCATTCTCTGCTTGCTGTTATTAGTTGTCTTTTCTGCCAGAATATGTCTTCAAGCTTCTTGTTGATTTATAGTGATACTTGTTTCTTTGTTCCTGTTGTTTTGAAAGCATTGAGATGATGAATTTATTACTTTTGTGTGTTCGTTCTATGTTATCTGCTTCTGACATTTTTGTCACTTTTACCTCTTGTTTACTTTTAGATGAAATGGTGTCCGGCTCCAGGATGTGAGTATGCTGTTGATTTTGCAGCTGATGGTGGAAGTTTTGATGTTTCCTGCCTCTGTTCTTACAGCTTTTGCTGGAATGTAAGTTTCTTTTTGTGCTTGTAAACATGCCGTCTTTGCTGATGCAGTTTCGAGCGATGTTGTATATGTTCCTTTTCTCTTTGGCAAAGTCTTCTTTGACATGTAGGTATATTGCAGCTGAAATTGATTATTTGAAATGTATTTGGATGACATGGCAATTATTCTCCATAGTCGATGTCATGGTCTCAAGATATTAAAATTCATGGGTGAATAGCTTTTAATGAGGATTCCACCCAACTGAGTTCAAAGATAAAAAGGATTTGTTATTTTTGTCAGAAGTCTTATAATTTGAGGATGCGCGAATATCAATATTGAATTTAGAAGTCCTAAAAAGTAAATTAAAAATTAGGAGCCATCTAATTTCTTTTGTTTTATAATGTTTAAACTTTTACCATGAATATATATGTAGTACATATGCCTATTCTTTTTCTTCATAAAGTTCAGTTTTGTTTTTAGTTAATAAGAATTCTTCATTAATTCATTTCCAATGTGTAAACAGTTATCTGATAAATTATATTTACAATTTTTAACTAAAAAAAAGCAGTTAATATCATTATTTGAGATGTTTGAAAAAAATTTTACAGGCTCTTAGCATGTTCTTTAGTTCTGCAGAATTTTTCAAGTGACTTATGACCTAAAAAATCCTATTTTCACCTAGTGCATGACATTGATGATGATTTTGTTACCAATGTCATAGGTTAAGCTTAAATTGACAAGATTAAGGGGATTGAATGGCATTGAAAAAAAGCAGCAGGTTTTGAAATATTTTTGTAAATTAGCCTTCTTGTAATGGGTCAGATTGTATCTAAATGTTGATTTTTCTAGTTTTTTGGGAACTTGATATATCTGCTGACGTTGATGTTAAAACTGTGCTTGTGAAATTTCATGGTATAGGAATTAGTTGCACTTAAATTATTTAGTAAAAACCAATGGATTATTGCAGTGCACAGAGGAAGCTCACCGTCCTGTGGATTGTGGAACTGTGGCAAAGTGGATTCTGAAGAACAGCGCCGAGTCTGAAAACATGAATTGGTAATTATAATGTGTTTATCTAAAGCTGTATATTGTGATTATATTTTCTTAGATTTACTTCTATGTTATTAATTGTCCTTGTATCTTCCCCTTGAGAATTTGGAGCATGCAATAATTTTTTTTTTAAGTTGCCTTATTTTATGTATTTATTATATTTAGAATGATTTGCTATGTGACCCTGGTTTTTTTATGGAACACTTTTGTAGTATATATATGCTATACCTTAGTAGGATCATCATGGCTCGCATATTAGCATATAGTTTAATTGATGATTGGGTATTGTCTTTGAGAAATTATTTTGTGCCCCAGGCACGTGCAGGCGCACTCACAAAAAAAAAAAAAACAGTGGGCTTTCATTGTGGGTCCAGACAGTAGATATGACTGGCGTATTGAATTATGTCCTATTTTCTTTAGTTGTTTGTGATAGTATTTTTATTTGAAGAAGTACCATTTCGTTGACCTTTGTACTTTAGTGTCTCACAACTAATATAGTTTCTTTACCCAAGGATATATTTTGCATGTGCTCTTTATATTTTTAAGAGAGATTAATATTCTGATAATCCATAATATTGATCAGTCAATGTTTATCCATCTTTTCATTGGTAATTATGTGACGGTTTTGATGCGCTTTTACTAGAATTAATTCCATAATATGGTGATTGAGATTGGTCCTTGGCATTTGTCATACTTATATGACAAAGCAGAATCAAATGCTGGTGAAAGTAATCTGCATTGGAGTAAGACCTTTAATGATGGTGTGTAACTAGCTTCACTTTTGTTTTTCCATTTTATCACAAATTATAAGGTGATGAATCATGGAGCTGTGCAGCACTTGTGCTCACTAACAGCTAGAAGAGGATATTATGTCCATTTGGATACATGTATATGTAAACAAACATATGCAAATTGCAGTACGTTAGTGTATTCTAGCCATTAGAAAGTTGCTTTTTTGTTGCTTTCTTATACCTGTTCTCTCATTTTTATTTTTATGGTATAAAATACTTGCATTTGGATTTGTGTAGCTGTGAGAAGATGAGTTGTAATTGTATATTAATGTCCTTTTTTTTTCTGTTTACTAATTCTAGATTTTATGACACTCAGGATACTTGCCAACTCCAAACCTTGTCCAAAGTGCAAGCGACCGATTGAAAAAAACCAAGGGTGTATGCACATGACATGCACGCCGCCCTGTAAATTTGAGTTTTGCTGGCAAGTTTTGTGTTTTATAATGGATACTTAATCGATAATTTTTTTGCCCCTATCCTCATATGTATACAAAATTTAGTTATTGCATGTCAATGTTGAATGCAGGCTATGCCTGGGTGCATGGACTGATCACGGTGAGAGGACAGGTGGTTTCTATGCTTGTAATAGATATGAAGCAGCTAAGCAAGAGGGAGCGGTAAGGGCATTAAGAATTAAAAAAAATTATTTGTATAATATTCAGCATAATGCTCTTCCTACTCCTGTTAATGCATTGACAGTATCAGGAGAGGTAGATCCCTCTATACAACTTGCAAAATTGATGTTGTTACTTATAGTATGATGAAGCAGAGAGGAGGCGAGAAATGGCAAAAAATTCTTTGGAGAGATACACTCATTATTATGAACGATGGGCCAGCAATCAATCAGTATGCAGTTTCTCCATGACCTATTTCTGTTTCTTTGGTATATTAGGGCATGGTTTTCTGGTTCATTGCCTATATATTAGAGTTTCTGATTTACATTTTAGTATTTATTGCTTTAGTATGTTCTTTGTTGCTTGCCTTTGTAATTATTAACTTGTTTATCTAACAAAGAAATAGGGATGGGGTGAAAGGGTAAAAAAGAAAGGGAAGGAATCTGGCAAGAAGAAAAATAGTTTTTTCTTCTCAATAAGTTTGGATGACTGTAGTAGTGTTGTTTTGTGATCTAGTGTTGAGTTGTGGTGGAACAAAAGGGAGGAATTTAGCGTTGAGTTGATTTGTGATTGCAGTGGAGTGCTTGAGTGACTCTTTTTCCCCCCTTAATGGTGCTTTGGGAGCTGATTATTGGCCAAGTAGTTGATGGGCTTACCATCTCAGCCTACTGCCTATGACACGTTTGACAGTTTGACTTATAAAGATGGAAAAGAAATGCAAAGAAGCTAAATAAGAAAAATGAACCAAAAGAACTAGGAAAAAGTAAATGAAGTCCTAAACCAAATGAAATAAAGACAACTGAATAAAATCCTGTTTTATATTGGTTGCTTGTGCATCACTTTAACCTTATAAGTTAAAAAATGCAAGTTACATTTTGCAAGGATCTATGGAGAAATTTCGGTTTTTCTGAGATACAAACTGCCTTAATTCTTTTACCTTGTCATATTATTCCTTTGGCCGTTAAAATTTTGCTGTTCTTACCATCTCACATTTGCCTCTTCCAGAAATTTTATGTGTTTATGTATATCTTATGACTTGGTATATTTTATATGATCTGAAACTTTTGCTTTCTCATTTGACAGTCAAGGCAAAAAGCTCTTGCAGATTTACATCAAATGCAAAATGTGCATGTAAGTAATTTTATTGGTTTGGATACTCCATCAGAATTGGTAAATTGTGTGTTAAAGTCCATGATAATATTATAGGAGTAGCTGAGGTTGTCTCTCATCAAGTTGAAGACTGGGCTGGTCACCTGTTTAATAAGAAATGACCTAATAACTTCCGTAAGAGTCTTTACAGAAATGACCTAATAACTTTTATAAGACTCTTTACAAGCTAAAACAATTTCCATCGTCAAAATGTGCAGATTAGTAAATTCACAATGTTTAAACCTCTGTATCATCCAATTTCCATGTTTCTGTATCTTCTCTGACAAGGTTTGACCAGCATCAACCTGTATGCCTTCTGGTACACTTCATCTTGCTTGCACATGCTCCTCACACAATTCTCTTTGAGAATTACCCATATCATTTTTTCTGTATTCACATCAACCACCGTGTGAGATCAATTTTTAGTTCTTTTCCCAAAGAATTTTTTTTCTAAGTTATTGTGTAAGAACATTATAGATTGCCATCTTTTTCTATTTTTCTTTATTATTTTCGAATAGGTTCTTGTTCAATGCTGATGGAGACCATATAACCTATAGATTTCTTGATTTTCTTTTTGCAGCTTGAGAAGCTTAGTGATATTCAGTGCACACCTGAGTCCCAACTCAAGTTCATTACAGAAGCCTGGCTTCAGGTGAGTCTTAACATTTATTTTTCATGATGTGAATTGTTATAATCTTTAATAGTAGGGGTATAATTGAGCCTAGTCGAGTTGAAATATTGTCAATTTCGAGGTTGATGCAACTCTAAAACTTGGAGCTTGAAACTCGACTTGAGCTAGATGACTTTGTTTTCTTTTGAAGATCAAGCTCAACTCGATTAAATAATGTTTATACTCAAAGCTCGGCTTGAATCGATTAATTATATGAAATAATGAAATTATAAAATATATAGATTTTGAAATATTCAAACTTAAATCAGTTAGATAAGATATTTGTATTAATATGAAAAGAGTAAAATAGTAAATATGTGCAGGCTTAGTTAGGCTTGTTGAGCCAAGTATTGTGGAGCTCAAGCTTGACTTGCCAGCCAACTTGTGTAGCTCGAGCTTGACTCAATCTTGAGGAGCTCAGGAATCAGTTTGACTTAGTTATACTCCTATTTAAGAGGCATGTTGGGACTATGTCGTTTCCTTCAAAAAATTTAGTATAAAAGAAACAAATTTTGAAAAAAGTATTTTGTCTGGTTTTGTTAATATTTATGATGCCTTGCTGTTACTTGTTGACAGATAGTTGAATGCAGGCGAGTTTTGAAATGGACTTATGCATATGGGTATTACTTACCTGAGCACGAGCATGCTAAGAGACAGTTTTTTGAGTACTTGCAAGGTATATATCGTTAACCAGTTAGAAGGGATTGTGTAAGCATTGTTGGTAATGGTCTTGCAGTGTATGAACTGGACTGATAATTAAATCTTCTCTCAGAATAGAAATGAGGTGGGCTTAGGTGTGAATGTGTTGGTTCAACCCACTTAGTTGTGAATGTTTAAGTCAAATTTAGAAAAGAAATTGATGTATGGGAAAAAAAAGAGAGCTGCATTCGAATTATCTATTTTCTGTTATAGTTACCAATTACATCAGAACACCTCTTCAGGTGAGGCTGAGTCTGGCCTGGAAAGGCTTCATCAATGCGCGGAGAAGGATCTACTAAGCTTTCTTAATGCTGAAGGCCCCTCAAAGGAATTTGACGATTTCCGGACAAAGTTAGCCGGGCTGACCAGGTATTTGTTGAAATTGTATGTTAGTGCATGTATGTTTATGACGAGAGGAATATACAATTTATTGCTTGAGGGATTGGACTCTTATTTGACTCATAAGATTGTTGTCAAATTTGGGAAAGATACCGTCCTGCAAGTTTGTCAAAGTTAGCGGGCATGAGTTTAATTAGTAGAGGCATTTACTTATGTACATTACTAGTTCCTGCAAGTCTATCAAATTAAGTGGATTGGTCTTTATATAGTTAATTTGATGTTGGGTGGTTTTCATATATACATGAGTTACATATATACATGCATTTATTTTCATATATACATGATGCTTGGCATTGTTGTTTGGGAACCTGCTTCTGAAAATTTGTAATTTGTAATTTTAATTTTTTTTTCTTTGAACTTGCTTTTGGAAAGTAAGCATTATTTACTCTGCTTTTCCCAACAAGCTGTTTTCAAAATAAATAAATTAATTAATTAATAAAAAGAAAGAATAAGAAAAAAGCTTCCAGAACTTCATTTGGGATGCTTCCATTGAAGCCCTAAACAGCGACTAAAAGAGTTTCCAATGTGATAAAATGCTAGTGGAAAATGTACTGAAAATTTATGTAAGTAAATATTTGAGTAGCAATGTAGTAACAGTTGATTCATGTTGGTCTAAATATCCTTGCAATTCATATTAATTCCATAATGAGAACTACTTTTCTAGAATCTAATTGAATAGCTGAGCTAGTAGGCCTATTGAAAAGCTAACACTATAAATAGGGGACATCTTGTATGTAATTTGACATTTTATGAATCCTTCAATATATTATGACTTCTTGTTCAAAATTCGTTTTAGACTATTTCACTTATCGGAGAAATTATAAGACATTTGAAGTATGCCATGTGCCCAAGTCCCGAATAATTCAAGATAGTAGATAAATAAATTATTTGACGGTACCATTTTCAAGTTTTGACAATTTTTTTAAATGGGAAAATGATTTGTTCTATCTTGAACTTTAGACTAATTATCAATTAAATCCTACTTTGAAAGTCATTTAATTTGCTCATGTAACTTTATAAATTGTGTTAATTCTATCCATTTTATTTGAAGGTTCTAATTGTATTTTTTAAAAATTACTTTTAGATCTCTATAAAATAACTTTGATAGTTATTCAATTTTTTCTTCTTTTTTAAGAAAAACATAAATTTTAAAAAATATTTTCAAGTTTTAATCTTACCACATTTGAAATAAATTTAAACATTTATTTTTAAATTTTTACATAAAATTTTAATTTTGTGTATCAATTAAAATAACAAAAAAAGTGATAACTTGTGAATCAATTTAAATAGACTAATATTAATAAAAATAAAGTAACCACTTTTAGCTATCAGTAAAAATAATAATAATAAAATATTAATTTTTTAATTTTTTAATTTTTTTTATTTTTTAGAAAAATTAAATATTTTTATATTCTTGACTAATATTTTAAGTATCTCAAAATTCTTTCTTTTTTTTTTTTTTTCTGATCTCATACTTTTTTGGTTTGATCTCTATTAGAAATTTTTTTAATAATGCGGTTAAAACTTTCAAAAGTAAATTTTAAAGTAGTTAAAATTTAAGGGTTTTTAGTGAAAAAGATAAAAATTTATGAAAATATATAAAAAAATAAAATTTTAAATTTATATTAATAGTGACAAAATTAGAATTTGAAAGTATTTTCTTACATTTTATTTTTTCTTATAAGAAAAAGTGGATAAAAAATTTGATAGGTGTTAAATTTAGTTTATAGGGATCTAAAAGTAATTTCAAAATACAATTAGGTCATTCAAATAAAATTGGATAAAATTGAGACGATTCATTAAGTTGAAGGAGCAAATTGAAATGACTGAAATTAGGATTCAATTTATAATTGGCTCAAAGTTCAGGATAGAACTGATGATTTTTCCTTTTTAAATATATCCTTTTTTTTTTTTTGGTATCTTTGGTTTTCATGCTGTTGCTTCCTGCCTGCCTGTCTCTCTCTCAGAGATTTAAAATTATTGTTTTAAATATTAATGATCAAAAACTGCTCCCTAATTGTTTGAAATTTGCTCCTTGAAAAAATTCCAGAATGGAATGATATTTTGATAAGCATTTAGCATTTTTACCTTCTTGTATTTGAAGTTTCAATAAGACGCAAGTTATCCTGCTAGCTGGAAAAGCTTAACTAATTCAGGTGTCCTGAATATTTCTGATTGCAACAGTGTTACAAAAAATTACTTTGAGAATTTGGTTAGAGCACTGGAGAATGGTCTAGCAGATGTGGACTGTCATGGTGCTTGTAGCAAGACAACAATCTCAAAAAATGCAGGTGTCAGCAAGGGGAAAGGCGGCAAGGGAAAAGGAAATCCTAAATCTGGTGATTCCAGCAGACCTACAGATGATTAGTATAACTATTCCAAATCCAAGTTTTCCATCATGTGCCAGGTATGTTGACTCAGCTATTTAAACTTCTAAACTCCTTTGCTGGTGGCTACTACTTCGACATGCTTCTCCAAGAAAGTTAAGTCGATTGAAGTGATGCTGGATAATTTTTGGTGCTTAAGGTTTTGTGGCTCATCTTTTTGTGAGGCTGCTCATTGTGTGAATGGTTAGTAGATGTCAATGAATTAATGGAAGGGACGAAAAAAAAAAAAAAAACTTTTTTGAACCCTTGTGTGTACAAAGAAGCTCTAAGTACACAGTGTATATACTATATATATCGATAAGAATATTATCTATTACTAATGCAAATGCACCTGGTTGTGAAAAGAAACTAAGTATCGCCATAATGTTTGGTTCTCTTCTTGCCTTTTATCAGGGAATCATCTTCTATGCAGCCCTATAAATTTAAGTGTAAAACGGCCTTTGTTTAGTTTTAACTGTTGGATTTGAACAAGTTGGAGTTACTGCTAGTGTTTCTTTCCAGTATATTTTGGTATAGTGTTTTTTTTTAAGGCCTTCAATAGTAGCTTGGCACTTAGCTTTTCATGGTAGTTCATTTGGAGAATCATACCTTCTGTTAATATCATATTCCAATGACTTATATTTGCTGTATCTTGTTCTTTAAATGTAAATGCTCTTCTTTTCATTTCTTTTTTATTTCCATGTTATTTTCCTTTTGGTTTTAGATGATGTGTTTTTATCAAAGATTTGAATTGACTTTTTTTATGTTTCTTGGATCTCTCTATTTATTATTATGGATAAAATAAATATATATTGAGAAATACTGCTCAGCAGTTGTGTAGGTTGATTCTCTCTCTTATTGATGGCATGGACAATGGATTCATGTGTCGAAGGATACACATTTTGTTTGCTGCTCTTTTCTAGTGCTCATTGTGTCTTGTACTGTTGGATCTTGACAGCGATAACTGCTCGTCTACTTATTGATGATTGTCTGCTTATTTGCCTTTATTTTTTTTAATAAATAATAATTGTTATGGTAATCTTCACAGTTAGGGAGGCAAATGCGATTTCATTAGTCAAGGGGGTGCTTATGCACTAATCATGCATATGGCTAATTGAAGCAACAAATAAACAAGTATTCTCTTCATGAATATTTTGCCTATGTTACATTAATGGTCATTTTATACCTTGCCTTATTTTGTCATATAATCTTGTCACAGCACAATCAAAAATGACACTTTCTGTTCTCAATTAAGGGTCATTTTATACCTTACTTTTGTATTCCAAAAAAACAAAAAAAAAAAAAAAAGAAAGAAATTCCCCTACCATACAAAAGTTAAATGGTTATAGCATATTTTGCCTATGCATGTTAGATGAATCATTTTCTTCGGAGGAAACTAAAACATCATATTTTACATTTACATTTACTTTATGGTTTACCTCAGTGAAAACTTTTTTATGTTTTCAGCTGGCATGGATTTGTCTTTGAGTAATTTCATGCTCAATGCATTTAGCATTGCTCTGGAATATTGACGTGAAGCCATTTTCCAGTCCATCCCACTTTTCATCATTGCCCTGAACTCCTCGTAACTGATTCGACCATCCTGCGTCAGAGATTAAAATAATAACAATATTAATAATAATTATTGTAATCCAATAATAATTATGGCTAGTGATTAAAAATTAAAGATAACCCAATAATTAAATACAAAATGTACGACACAATCGAGTATTATAAATACCTTGTCAAGGTCAACATCATTTATAATGTCTCTGATGACCTGCTCAAAATTGGGTCCTAAATTGTCATGTACCATCGCATCTCTCAATTCATCAAACTCAATATATCCTGTTTGGTTTTTATCAAAGAATCTGAACGCTTCCATGAGATGATCGTCATTGCCAATTTTTATCAGATGAATAGACATTGCCACAAACTCCTCCATGCTCAACGTGCCTTTTCCATCAATGTCTGCCTGTTAAAACACAGAATTTTTATACGTTAAGAAAGAAGATATTGATAAGCTGATAGCAGTAGTTGATAGCTTCAAAATTGTAGAAACACTCACTGCATCCATTAACATTCGTACGTCAGGATCAGGAAGAGGATGTCCAATTTTGTGGAGGCCATGTTTGAGTTCTTCAAATGTCAAGTCTCCAGTATTGTCAGTGTCCATCATATAGAAAACCTGTTTGATCCCATCTATTTGCTCATCTGGCAAGTGATCTGCTACCACCTGAAAAGGAAACATAAAACATGCATGTATAAGAAATCAAATCCCACAGAGACCATACATATATTAAATTAAAAACAAGGGTTTCCAGATTTACTCTAAGGACTCTCTTCTTGAATTTATTCATCAAGGAAAACTGCTTAATCCTTGCTCTGACACTTTCTCCAAGACTCACATTAGGGACATCACTTGCATTATGTATCCAAGGGTGTTCTTCATACATGTGCATATAAAAATTACATAAGCATAATATATACATGATTTTTGGTCAAGCATTAAAGAGTATATACTTACCAAGTACTTCTTGAACTGTTAATCGGCTATAAGGATTTTGATCAAGCATATTCATGACTAGCTCTTTTGCTTCTTCCGAAACCCTAGGCCAAGGATCCCTTACGAAATCTACCCTCCCCCCAACAATTGCATGCGCAATCCCTTCCTCAGTTTCTGTACTTGTCAAAATTTTCACATTCTTTTCATTGAAAACCATTCCAAGAATATTAATATATAAGAGCAGGCTTAGAAAGGGGACCTTTACCTGCCCAAAATGGAGGAACTCCACAAAGCAGAATATAGAGGATGACACCTGCACTCCACACATCAACTTCCGGTCCATAGTTTCGTCTTAGAACCTCTGGAGCCATGTAATATGGACTTCCAACTATTTCGCTAAATCTTTGACCTGCAAAGAAATCGATAAGAGTGACAGACATGGGCAAGATCTAAAATAGCAATATATATATACATATATATCCAGGTCACATAGAGTACTAAAGATCGTTTAAGATACCAGGTTCGAAGAAAATAGAGAGGCCGAAATCAATAGCCTTAATTTGGGAGTTTTCGTGCTTATCTGCGAACAAGAAATTTTCAGGTTTTAAATCCCTGTGTATTACTCCATGTTCATGGCATACCTGCAAACAACAAATCTATACTTAGTAGCCAAAATTGCATTTAGCAATCACTCTCTGCAAATCTTCCTGTATACATAAAGGAAGTGATATCGTTAGAGCAATAAACTGTGCGAGTGTTCATAAGCATTTTCAAATAAGTTTTAGAATGTTTCGAAACAAATTCATTCAGGATGACAATGTAAATATCAAACGCATTTGCTTTCATTTCTAGAATGCATGGTCGAAAAGTCATATCGATACCAAAAATCACAACAATTTATGGACTTTTTATAATTTTATTCCGGATTTTAAAACTTAACGTTATATATATTTTTTAGTTTGATAAAAAAAATTTTAAGTTGTACTAGAATTACAAATAATAGGCCAACTTATGATATTTTTCCAAATTATAAAAAATTAAAATAGATCTGCAAAAAGTCACAAATTTTGTAATTTTTTATACCTAAATTCATTGGAGGAATTAGTTTCTTTGGTCACATAAAATGAACAGACAACCGAACAATTTTGTCTACCTATACAATTATAAGTTGATGAACATTCATATATAAATTGATATGGCTAGGTCATGACAAAAATATTTTCCATATTTACCTTGACAATCTCCAAGATGGTCTTAGTAACCATGGCAGCAGCACGTTCAGAGTAATGCCCTTTAGCCACAATCCTATCAAAGAGCTCACCACCTTCACAAAGTTCCATTACAAGATAAACAGCTTCTTTATCTTCATAAGCTTCCTTGAAACTAACTATATTTGGATGCTTAGGCAAATGTCTCATGATCTCAACCTCTCTTCTTACATCCTCAACATCAATCTCCGTCTTCAATTTCGCCTTCGAAATCATCTTACAAGCATATGTTTCACCATTTTCTTTATCCAAACATCGGTACGTAACCCCAAATTCTCCTCTGCCCAACTCCTTCCCGAACTCATATTTTTCTCTTATATTGTTTCCTATAGGATTCCTAAGCACTTTCCCAGCCTGGAAATGCGTCAACTGGGAACCCTCGCTGTTCTCCGGAAAGGGTTTTGGTCTGTTGTCATAATGCAACCTTCTGGATATAATGCGACCTGCCTTTATCGGCCCTGAAATGCAGCCTCCCATGGGGTGATGTACGTACAGAAAAAATGTGATTAGGGTTTTTCTTTTTTTCTCCTTTCTTGTCCCCTGAGCTATGTTTTATGAGCATCTAATGATGGCAAGAGAAGGACCATTCTTTGTTTTCTTTACAGAAAGAGAAAATGGAAGCCAACCCTAACAGAAATGATAGGAGATGAAGGAAGAAACTAAAAATGCAATGGTAGTTGGATAAGTTAGAGTTAATTTGTAAGGATTGTGTTTCCAAATAATTAGGGTTGTCTTAATTAGTGCAATTTATTTGCTGTTTTATGTTGTTTAAACTAATAACTAATGGCTAATGTTAATTTGGCATCTTTAATTTGCCAATGCAATTCTACGTACATTAGCTAGTGATAGGCATTATCATGTCCTCTTTCTTTCCATAATTCAAGGCCAAAACAATGAAATGGTGATAAGATGGAGTACTTCAATAA
>CATIWM010106671.1:0-55868 GCA_949671775.1 Mallotus repandus | reverse complement strand
GTAGTGACTTAGAAATTCTCCTTAAGATTTTTTTCCAAATTGCATTTGTTTTATGCCATTTAGTGATCCTTACAATAAAGCCTAAGCCCATTGCCAATGGACTATGCCAAATTGGGCTTTTAAGGCCCATTATGGCCCATTAAGATGGACTTTGGTTTTATTCAAAAAATTGCTACTTATTTGTATCGTCTTGAGAGTTTTATTGTATATGTCAGTTTTATTATCCCCTGTTGATAATCAAAACCCAGCCAACAATCCTAGGATAAGAAACTCGCCATTGAACAGGCGTACGGAAGAAATAAGGGTGGAGTTACTGTTTAAAGAAGCTGTGTCATGTGTTATGTGTAAATAGAATATTTGTTTACCTTTTTTTTTTTGCTTTTAGCATTAACGAGGCCCTACATATCATGCATACACGTCATGCATATTTCTAATCAATAGTAGTTGCAGATATAGATCCTTATTAGTCTTCTGCTTGGGTACAATCTGACACCGATCGACTAATTATAATTTCTAAAGAAACAACAATGGCAGAATTTAATGCTGAAAATTTTAAAGAACAATTGAAGATGGAAATGGCTGAACATACCCGAACAATCATGTGGGAAATGATGGGTCCAGCTAGGCAGAACCAACCAGCACAGTACCCACCCCTATTGGATTTGGACGCTGAAAATTTTGGAAGACGGGAAATAGAGGATGATTAAGAGCCTTTGTTAGCAGAACCTAGGACCCGACAAAATGTGGATGTCTTAGAAAATATGGAGAAGTCTGAATGGGCCAAGAACTTGACCAAGACCATAACCTAAATGCAGCTGATGATGAAAGAAAAAGGGATAGATGCTCTGATGAACTACACCGATTTGAGTCTGGATGAGGATGATGACCCTCTACTCCAAAAATTTAAATTCCCCGACATAAAGAAATTCACTGGTGTTGAGGATCCCCACTTGCACCTCAAATAATACGTGACCCACATAAGGATAACTGGCTTGAACAAAGTGCAGTTTGTCAAATAATTTCTCTTATCCTTAGAGGGAGTACCGATCAGATGGTATTATGCCTTGGAATCTCATATCCAAGCTAATTGGGAGGGATTATATGTTATGTTTGTCAAGCAATATAGTCTCAATATTTAAATGGAAGCATCTTTGAGAGACTTACAGAACATTAAGCAAAAATTTAATGAGTCTTTCGCTGATTATTTGATTAGGTGGAGAGCTAAGTTGGCACAGATGAAGTATCGGCCTATTAAGACCGATTAACTAGTAATAGCAATAGAGGTATGTATGCTTCCACTCTCCAAAAAGCTAAAAGACTTGGGGATTCAAAACTTTGAAGAACTATACAGATTTAGGGTGCAAAAGGAATCCGACCTGGCCCAGGACAAGAAATTTTTTAGCGAAAGATCTGCAGGCAGAGAAGGGATAGGATCTAGTAGTGGATTAAACTGAATAATAATGTACAGATTAATGTTGTTAGGCAACCCCGAAGGTTAGCTAATTTGGGAAGATCTCTTTCTAAAGTCCTAGAGAAGTTGATTGAGAACAACCTTTTAAGACCTTTACCTTAAAGACCACCTTTCCTAAATGTTGACATGAAGCTATATTGCAAATACCATCAAACCATCAAACATGACACTAATGGTTACATTCGCCTGAAGCATGAAGTTCAAGATTTAATTGATTCAGGCAAGATAACTAACCCTGAAACCAGAAAACCCAACACCCGAAACAACCATTTACCCAATTATCGCAATGTGCCACCACCAAATCCTTGCATTCTAATGATTAACACTGGCTTGACAGAGGAACAAGTCCTTAATTTGTTTGTTGATGCCACACCCACATCCCCAAAACCTAAAACCAAAGACTTGCATCTGAATCAGCAACTTATGGAACTAAATGTGAATGTTCTTGACATTTGGAGTTTTAATGATAAGGAAGAGGGATGAATTGATCTGTGGAAGAGTGATAAGAGAAAGAAAGCCCAGTCATCTGAAAAGGATGAAAAAAGGAAGAAGAAGCACGATCTGTGGGGTCAGAGAAGAGAAAATAGGCTCAAAAGAAGAATTGAAAGAGAAGGAGAAAGTTGATGAAGTGAAATTGAATGAGAAAGATATTGAAGCTAAGAGAGATGAGAAGACTCTCGCCAGTGTTTAGGAGCTACTGATGCACTCCAAAGCCCATCGGGAGGCGCTGGTTATGGCCCTTGATCATAGGAAGATCCATGCAACCCATACTCCCGGTCAAATGGTGGATCCAGTGACAGAAAGCCCTCAGGGGATAATTTTTTTTACAGATGATAACCTACCCTTGAAGGGTAGAGACCATAGCAAATCCTTGTTTATAAAGGCCGAAGTGAAAGGGACACTCACTTGCTATGTGATAGTGGATAACGAATCCGCTATCAATGTGTGCCCTTTGAAAATCCTGCCTAAATTAGGACTAGCAGTGTCCAATCTAAAGCCATTTGAGGTAGTCATCAAGGACTATGATGACACAAAAAGGCCTGTTAAAGGAACCTTCAAGGTGTTGGTCAAGACATGACCCATTGAGGTTTGGGTCAACCTGCATGTCATTGATATCCCTGTCACCTTTATCGTGTTATTCGGGGCCGTGGTTCCATCCTTTGAAAGGAGTACCGACAACTGTGCATAAGAAAATTAAGTTTCTGCACCAGGGGAGAGTAGTCACTATAATAGAGAAACTGAAGCTACAGTCACTGCTTTGAAACTAGCTCCCAATAAAATTTTTATCAGTCTGATCTTTAAGGTCTGCATGATCTATGAGGATGAATTTAATCCAAAAATAGCAAGCATGATGAAGAATATGAACTTCATGCCTAGAATGGGACTAGGGAAGAACTAACTAGGCCCGCCACAATTCGTGGAGCCAAAGGTCCCCATTTTGAAGTACGGGTTAGGATGTCAGAAGTTTAAAAGCTCAAAGCCTAAGGCTGAAAAGCAAAAGGCACTATAGGAGACATTCATGGAGGAAGGTGCCAATTACCCTTACACCGGCAATTGAACCATTGATGATAGCAAAAAAGTTGGCCCCTGGATTCCAAATTTTCATTGAGCATGTGGGTAGGGCCAATGAATTTACTATTGAGGAGCCTGTTATGGAGGAACTAGTGCAAACTCCAGAGCTGGAAAAAGACATCCTTATGGCAGAGTTGAAGGATGTTGTGGATCAGGAAGGGGAGCGTGGCTTCCAATCTTTTGTCTTTAATTCTATTATAGATGTCTTCTATTATGATCTTGACATTTCTCTTGCAAACATGTTTGACACCAATGATCTTTTCTTTTCAAAAGTTAATGCAATAAGATCTGACTTCGCCTATTTGTGTGATGTGTTTCCTAATGGTTATTTTGTTTGTGATGATCACTTCATGCATATGCTTGACATTAATTCAGTGCAAACTGAATCATTTAATTTAGGCATATGTGATAACCCTAAGAATATACTTATTGCTTCTAATTTGACACCTGATGAGAGAATAAAAATGGAAGAAACATTAAGAAAAAGATAAAAAGTATTTGTTTGGGGTTACGAGGATATGCCCAGAATTGATAGGGAAATTACAGAACACAGGATCCCTACATATCCTCACATTACACCAGTAAAGCAAAAAAGATAAGATTTCGGTTGGAATGGGCTCTCTTGATCAAAAAAAAAGTTGAGAAGCAGTTGAAAGTGAAGTTATTGAAGGTAGTGGATGACACCTAGTGGCTAGCCAATATAGTGCCAGTTCCTAATAAGGATAGAAGGGTTAGAATGTGAATAGTCTACAGGGATTTGAACAAAGCTTGTCCAAAAAATGATTTCCCCAACCGCATATTGATAACTTAGTCAATAGTGCAGCCTCCAATGCAATGTACCCCAACTAGATTATGATGGTAGTTATTGACAAGCTGAAGACTTCTTTCACCACTGAATGGGAGTCTACTGTTATTCAGTCATGGCATTTAGGTTGAAAAATGCGGGAGCTACTTATTAGAGGATGGCTACCACTCTACCGCACGACATGGTCCATTTGGAAATAGAAGTATACATGGACGACATGATGGTAAAGTCTCTAACACGGGAAGGACACTTTAAGGCTTTAGATAAGTTCCTAGCAAGAGTTGAAAAGCACAATCTCATATTAAACTCGAAGAAGTGTGTTTTTAGGGTAACCTCTAGAAAGATTGTAGGGCACATCGTCAATCAAAAAGGAATATAGGTGGATCCGAACAATTTTAAAGCAATACAAGAGATGCTTGTGCCAAAGAATGAGAAAGAAGCCAGAGGGTTCATAGCTAAGCTGACTACTATTTGCGAGTCGATCTTTAAGCTCCTAAGAAAGGATCATCCAGTGATCTGGGATGACAAGTGTCAGCAAAGTTTTGAAACTATTAAGAATTATCAGATGAATCCTTCGGTATTACAAACACCGAGACTGGGTAACTTCTGATCCTATATCTGGCAATCGAAAGAGAAGCAATAGGTGCCATATTAGCTTAAAAAAATGACAGAAAGGTCGAACATGTAGTGTATTACTTGAGCAAGAAGCTCCTGCCTTACGAAGCCAACTATAGTTTGGTGGAAAAGACATGTTTGGCTGTGATTTGGGCAATGAAGAAGCTCTGGCATTACTTCCAGTCTTACAGAGTTCAATCAGTTCCTAGACACGATCCCCTGAGGTGTCTCCAGTAGACTCCATCACTTATAGGAAAATTAGCCAGGTGGTTGGTGCTACTCACTGAGTTTGACATAGACTATGTGGCTATAAAGGTGATAAAAGGGAGAGCTGTAGCAGATTTTTTGGCCCAAAATCCCATGGGTGATGAACAAGAATAGGAGTTGGAATTCCCAAATGAGCACCTGGGGGTAATAGAAATCTAAACATGAACAATGTACTTCGATGGAGCAGTCAACAACAAAGGAGCAGGCATTGGTGTCATTCTGATCTCACCAGAAGGAGAAATGATCCCGATGGTGAAAAGATTGGAATTTGAAGTCACTAATAACCAATCCAAATATGAAGCTTGCATCTTTGGTTCAGAAGTACTTTAGAATGTTAGGGTAGAAGAAGTCACAGTATATGGAGACTCTATGCTAGTGGTGAAATAGATCTCCAACAAATGGGTAGTGAGAAAAGATAAACTAAGATTGTATTGGGATTATTCGGCTACTATTTTGTTATCCTTTGCTTAATGCAAATTTTTTTACTTACTGTGAAAGGAGAATTAGATGGTAGATGAAATGGTAGATGCTCTGGCCATTTTAACTTCGACATAGGAAGGAGGAAAATAGGCGGTGGTCAAACCTCTTATTCTTGTAAATCCTGAATCCCTTATTATAAAGAGATAAGGGAGATGCCAATCAACCCCATAGAGAAACCGTGGTTCTATAATTTACAGTAGTACTTAGAAACGGGGCAGTTTCCCAAAGATTCTAACAAAAAAAGAAAGGATGTCTCTCAGGATGTTGTCTCGTCAATTTATCATCCATAATGGAATATTGTATAAGAGAGCGTCAACTAGAGTGCATTTGAGATGCATGGATAAAGATGAAGCTCAGAAACTTATGAAAGTGGTTCATGAAAGAGTGTATGGTCCACATATGAATAGAACAGTGTTGGCTAAGAAAATAGTACGTCAAGGCTACTTTTGGATAATAATGGAGGCAGACTGCGTGAAATTTATAAAGAAATGTCATAACTACCAAACATATGGCAATGTTAGCCATTTACCCTCTATGGAACTTCAGGGGATGACTTCTCCTTGCCCATTTGTAGTATGGGGAATTAACATCATAGGGGAGATAAGGCTGAAAGTTTCGAATGGTCATCGCTACATTGTGGTGACCATCGACTATTTCTCTAAGTGGGTTGAGGTAGAATCGTGTGCCACTGTCGGATCAAAACAGATGGCAAGGTTCATTGAAAGAAACATCATCTATAGATATGGATTGCCTCATCATGTTGTCACTAACAATAGTGTTCAGTTTCAAGCAGAAATGGTAGCTTTGCTGAAAGAATACAAGATTGAGCATCATAGATCATCTCCATACAGACTGCAAGCGAATGGTGTAGTAGAAGCTACGAATAAGAATGTGAAGAGGATCTTGTCTAAGATGATGGAAAACTACCAAGCTTGGTCAGATTATATGCAATTTGCATTATGGGGATATAAAACTACTACTAGAACATCGACCGATGTAACTTCGTATTCTTTAGTATATGGGTGTGAAGCAGTATTACCGGTGGAGGTGAAAATTCAGTCCATGCGAGTTCTTTTGGAATCTAAAATCCCTGAGTTTTAATGGATGGAGAGCCGATTGTCATAAATGACGCTCTTAGAAGAGAGGAGGGTGAAAGCCATGTATCATTTTCAGCTTTATCAGATGAGGATAGCTCGAGCTTACAACAAGAAAATTAAGTTGGGTAAAATCAAAAAGGGTGATTTGGTATTGAAGCTCATTAGGCCAATCATGACGGATCCATGAGGGAAGTTTAAGCCAAATTGGGAAGGTTCATACCTAGTAAAGAAGTTGTTCTCCAAGGGCGCCACTATCCTTTTGGATTTGGAAGGAAATGAATTCAGAGAGCCCACCAACCTAGATAAGCTGAAGAAGTACTTCCTATAAAGTCTCGCTATAGAGAAAATCTCAAAAGAGGTTGCATAGGCAAAAGTAAGAGACAGAAAAATAAAAAATTAAAAAGTCCTGCTGGATTGAAAACTTTAAAAAAGGTGGTCCAGGCAAAAATTGAGGACATATAAAAGAAGAGAGAGGAAAAATAGTTAGTTGGAAAACTTGCAAGGGCAAGTCAATTAACAATAAGAGATATGTTAGAAGCAAAAAAGTATAATCATCTTGTGCTTAAATTAAATGGAATAGATTGCCTTTATTATTATTGAATTTTGCATTAAGTATTTATTACAAATTGTTTAACTAAAAAGGAAATTCCATCCAATAAAAAGGAAAAGTAAGATTAAGTTACATAAATTAATTTTGCCTTATTTTCTTCTATTGAACACTCGATGTTTGCAATTCTCTTGTTCTCTTGTTTCTTACAAATTCATCCTGTTCTATTTGTTGCAACTGAATCCACTCCTTGTACTGATAATCAGTGGACGGGTCTCCATTGTAGTCGATGCGCCTCAAAATGGTTCTGTGAGGCCAAATTTCTACCAAATTGTCCAAGAAATTCTGAGAAAGAGGCACTAGCTCGAACTCATGAACTAGTCCCACAATCAGCTGCTTTTATCTGTATTGCCTGCAAAGTCGAGCAGGGCTGTAGAAAGTGGAAAAGTGGAGTCTTGCTATGGGAACACAGTAAGTGTAAGACCGAATAGTCACATGCTGCAATCTCCACCAAGGGCACATCCACTGAATCATAGTGTTAGAAAATATAAACAACTAGCTTCTCATGTCTTCCGGAATAGGGGAAAGTCTTTGGGTACGGCAATATTTAGCTTTGTAATATGCAATGTCTCTAGGAGGCTCCAACAACATCAGCTTTCCATGAAACCATGCCTAAAAGTGGTAAATGGGTAAAAATGACAGTGAAGCAAAAGATGGAGAAAAGAAGGAGAAAGTTAACCTACAGTAGTAGTGGACACCCAGAAAATCGCTTGGTTTCAAAAAAATTATATAATCTGACAATGGTTTCACCCAAGATGAGAGGAAAGGGGTTCAAGCTTGCTTTCGCTTGATTGAGAATGTGCAAAAGTTTTGGATCACAGTCTCCAGAAATGGAAATGAGCAAAAGCTGGGTATATAAGCAAAAAGCCATCATCCGAGGCTAATATACCTCTGTGTTGTCCACAGCCACTACAACTTCCAGAAGAGAGTTTATCAGAACCTCAGTGCCAAAGATGTGATGAAGAGAAGTTTGAGGGGAAAATTGAACATTTTAGCCATTTGATATTGCATGGAGTACAAATTCGGGGTTTTGTTCAAGGAAACTGCAATTTGCCAACCAAAATCTATTTGAGTGCCTAGGATCGCTTCGAATTCCTCCGGCAGGGGGCATAGCTCTACCGTGTTGAATCTAAAAACATGTTTCTAAGGATCCCAAAATTGAACAAGAACATGGAGGAATGGGAAGTTAATCTTCTTAGCATGTAGAGATCGAAAAGTAGGTAGATGAAATGGTTTTAATTTAGCCCAAGATCTACCATCCAAGCTTTTCAGGATCGACTGTAGTTGTTTCAAGCTTCTTTTAGTCATGTTCGGAGGTTAGAGTTCTATTCAGAGGAAGAAAATAGAGAAGAATGGTAGAAGTAAAAAATTTAGGGATTTTACAACAGATCTACTCAGAGGAAGAAAATAGAGAAGAATGGTGGAAGTAAGAAATTTAGGGATTTTAAAACAGATTGGGGATTTTAATGAGCTGTAGACTGATACTGTAGAGGCGATTGCCCTTTCATAGAGGCGACGCCTCTACTTGTTGAGGCGATTCCCTTTCGCCTCTTCACAAAGAGGCGACCCCTCTCTAACAGTGGGGGCACATTTTTTCTCTCTCTTATTGCCAAACTGTTTTACTGTACATACAAGGTTCAGTTATTAGAAAATGACATTTTTGTAATAAAAACTATTCTTCAATTGATCCAAAAAGTAGGAAAAATAGATTTAAATGTTATATCATTCATCCAGACAAAACATGAAAATGCTAAAAGTAAAAGATTAATTCAGTTAGTATGGAAGTAATAATTCAGCTGAGCAAAAATGATCCTATTCTAATAGATCTGAGGCGGTCCTCTACTCATCATCTTTAGGCTCATTATCTCCCTTCTCAGTAGGATCATCAGCCAGCTCATCCCCTTTGTCTCTGCTACCCTCTCTAGTGGGCTCATCAGTAGGCTCCTCCTCTCTAACACTGCTCTCATCATCACCCTCCACCTGCAGGGCAGCCAGCTGGCACTCCAGAGCAGTAATCCTAGCCTAGCTGGTGTCATCTTGGTCCTATCAAAGTACAATTAAAGGTAAGAAACCATAAAGCATGCATACATTTAGGCACAAGACATGATCATTACCTTCCACTGCTGTGTGATGCTCATCAGGTAGTCCCTCTGAGCCTCGATCACTCTGTACATATACTCTCCTTGGTCTCGAGGTAGCTGCACAAGTAATGATTTATTAAAACTAACCCTGCATAAGACAGTTTGAGAATAGGATTTTAAAGAAAAGAAAACTTACATGCGTAGAAGCCTTTAGGATGAACGCTAGCTCTAGAGTCTCATCCAATCTCAGAAACTGGTGAGAGAGCTTACCAAAAGGTACCCAACACCGAGTCATCAAGTCAAGAGGAGTAGCAAGCCTACCAGCCACCATCTACGAGTCAGAACTAGAGGGACCCCTAGGAGGCAGTGCACTAGTCGAAATACCCTTACCATTGGGTACAGTACGTGGGTGCTAGGGAGGCCGCTTCTGTGTAGCAGGCCTAGCACAGAACTTGGTAATCTGGCTGGTGCCTAAAAAGTAAAATTTTAATTAAGTAAAAAAAAGAGACATTTGCATATGAAAATTATGGGATTGTATGCCCCATAAGACCGTTTGCTTACTTGGGATATGGACCCAGGTAAAGGCACCCTCTGTAGGAGATGAGCCCGTCCAAAGTCCACATAGTGAGACTTCCTCCTTTCGTAATAATCTGCTATATCATCTCTATCCAGGGCCTCATCCAGCACCTCTCCCTCCAATAAATGCCCCCAGAAAATCTCACGAGGAGGAGCAAGTGGTGGCCGTCTCACTCGAGCGCCCATGCGCCATTGATGGATCCTCTCCCCAAGGTACCAAACCTTGCTGCCAAGTCCCTGAAGTAGTACCATCTTCTCTGATAGTAGTCTCGAGCGAATCATGGTTTGAGACCATCCAATCTAAGGGCCCCATAAGTTTAGGCGTACCTAAAAAAGTGAACAGGTAAGTGAAGGAACTTAATTAACAAACGAGTCACTAATTATGATTATGTTTGCAAATGCATACCTCATTAGATGTTAGGGTGTTCAGGCACTCACGATGGATGTGTACGCGAGCAATAGGCTTCCTCCAAGCCTGACTGGGGCCCCACCTGGCCATGGTAGGAAAAGGGGTGTTATGGACACGGGATATCCCTATAATCAGCTCCAGCTCTAGAGCCCAATCTTGCAAAAAAAAAAGGAAAATGGTTAATAAATCATGGTAATAGTGTTCAAAGTAAACCCAAGAAAAGAGGAGAGAGAAAAAGTACCAGGATGACGTACCAAAAATAACAGAACTGTCTGGCTCCTTGAACAGTCTCGTCCATACTCCAGCACAAATACACCAAAGCGTAACTACCCTAGTCATATGTGGCCACTAGATCAAGATTCCTCAGTGGCATTAAGAACATCAGGTCAACAAAGCTCACTGTGTCAGCAAAAAGCATAGTCCTAATGAGGTAAATGAGAAAGGACCTCACTACCTAATCGATTTAGCAGCCCGTGGTGGCAGCCTTAGTACATGTGTAGTAGCTCTTGATGGAGTCAATCTTGATAGTATGAGTCCCCTTCATCTCCAGGACCATATTAAACAGATGCTCAATATAAGTAACTCAATCGGGTGACATCCTGTGAAGGCTCACATCCAGAGGGACAGAGTCTCCTACGCAGGCAATACCGATGACAACAACAAAAGAGACTGGGTCAAGAGTGAACTTGCCAAAAGGGAGGTGGAACGTATGTGTAGTGTCAGACCATCTCTCTATCAAAGCATAAAAAGGCTAGTAATCCGTCCACCCCTAAGCATTTGGAAGGGCGAGGATGAAATCAAAAAAACCAGTGTCACATATGGGAGCCTTGATCTCGGGTAGAAAACAGTTGTACCATATGCGGGCACCACTGAAGTTATCGACACCCTTAAGTGTGTGTGCATCGAGCTATGGATAAACAGGGAGTTGAATTATTAATTATGCACATAAAATATATAAAAAAATTATAGATTACTATTGAAGAGGCAACCGTCTCTATGCGTAGAGGCGATCGCCCCTTTGTACGAGCGTCACCACTTTGCGAGGAGGCAATCGCCCCTTTATTGGTCGCCTCGACACGAAGAGGCAACTATCTCTTTGCCAAAAGGCGATCGCCTCTTTGAAGAGGTGATCGCCCCATCGAAGAGGCAATGCCTCTTCGTGTAGGCAATCTGACACGTAAGTTTCAAATTTCATAATTTTGGTCATTTATTTGAATTCTCTTTCGATTAAAGTGATAAATACACATTTAAAACCATTAAACCAATATTTTTCAATCCTAATTCTAAGAAAAAATTGAAGAAATTGGGTACCAACCTCTCCTATAGCCAATCCTTAGATATGGGATTGCACATCTGCCAGAAGGGGGATCTCGCCTCTAATATTGAGACCAAAGTTGCGTGTGGGATGCACTGTAGGTGATACCTAGTCCCACGTCAACAAATCTAGGGTCCGTGCAGCATCCATGTCAATAAGAATTTGAGAAAGTGAAAGCGAATTTGAGAGGATTTGAAAGAAAAGGAAAAAGCAAAAGTGAATTTCTTTTTAGAAAAGAAAGGAGGTATTTATAGGAAAGAAAGGAAAGTGGGCCAGGCCACTTAATAAATGAGCTTAATTGAGATAAAAAAAAAAACCCCACCAGGTATATGTTCCAGGGTTGTTAGCCCATCAGGTCTATATTCCCCAGAAGAGCCTACCAAAAAAAAAAGAAATGGATGAAAGAAAAAGAAGAAAGAGAAAAATTATTGTTCTTGTTTCACTTTTCAGGGGTACCCCGAAATTGATATTCTGGAGTTAAAGATTTTCTAATCGAAGCACCAACCGAGTGTCTAGTCAGGCTGTATCCCTGAAGTGCACGCCACAAGGAGTGTTTGGTCGGGTTTGAATTTTCAAAGTGCATCTTCTTTTCCAATGAGAGTCTGGTCGGGTTGTATCCTCAAAGTGCACGTCGCAAGGAGTTTCTGGTCGAATTTGAATCCCCGAAGTGCATCTTCTTTTCCTAAGAGTGTCTGGTTAGGTTTGAATCCCCGAAGTGCATCTCTGTTTCTCTACTGAGTGATTTCTTGTGTCAGAAAGGCTTAAGATTCACGTTCAAATATTAATGAGTGGCTGATCGGGCTAGGAAAAATTAAGGATCACGGTCATTTTTTCACCTGTTTATTACTAAGTGACTTCTAGAGTGAGAAAGATCCAAGATTCACATTTAAATATTAATGAGTGGCTGATCGGGCCATATTAATGAGTGGCTGATCGGGCTAGGAAAACCCGAGGATCAGGGTCACATTTTCACCTGTTTACTACTGTGATTTCTTATGTCAGAAAGGCTTAAGACTCACGTTATGATCACATTCTTACCTGTTGATTACTAAGTGACTTCTTGAGTTAGAAAGATCCGAGATTCATGCTTTAAATATTAATAAGTGGCTGATCGAGCCAGAAAAATTTGAGGATCACGGTCACATTTCCATCATCTCTCTATTGAGTGACTTCTCGCGTAAGAAAGGCTCAGGATTCATATTCAAATATTAATGAGTGGCTGATCGGGCCAGGAAAACCCAAGGATCACGGTCACATTTCCATCATCTCTCTACTGAGTGATTTCTTATGTCAAAAAGGCTTAAGATTCACATTCAACTATATTGAGTGGCTGATCGGACCAGGACAACCCCAGGATCATGGTCACGTTTCAAGATTATTTTAGTAATTTTTAAACTTTGACCTCTCGGGTTTGAATTTCTGAGGCTGACAACGCGAGTGAAGCTCGGAGGTTAGGTACATCATTTTTGTTGTTTACTACTTCTGTTATGCATGTTACTTTTTCAAAAAATTGATTTTAAAAATTCAGTTTTCAAAAAACTAAAGGGGCAAACTTTGGACACTCTCAGTTTGGTCAGCCCGCAATGAAAGCCCAGTGATGAGATAGTATGGATATTGAATTCAAAAAGGCTCAAAACTTTCTTTAGAAATGGACTCTAGAGCCCAAAACCCTTAGTTAAGCCAAAATACCAAGCCAAGACCCAAAATTTCAAATTTAAGCCTAAATCAGGCTTGGGCGAAGAGGCGATCGTCTCTTCGCCCTTAGGCATCAGTGAGATGAAGCCTCATTAAAGAGGCGGTGCCACTTTGTAGTCGACCTCTGTTGCATTAAATGTCATTTATGGCTGCATTAAATAAGGGATGGGCCCATATTATCTCTAATCTGCATGTTTGGGCATAAAAATGAGACTTTTGGGGTGGAATTAAGCTAAAAAGGGGAGGAAATGATTATTTTTTTTCATTGGCTTAGTTTTTGGGAATTTGAGAAGAGAAAAGGTGAGGAGCTTAAAAGGGGGGCTAGGGTGGTTAGTAAGGGAAGGTTGGCCATTTTGAGAAGAAAAGAAAGAAAAAAAAAGGTTCTTGAGTAAAGAAGGAGGAAAAAAGAGAAAGAAAAGGAAAAAGAAGAAGAAGAAGTAGAATCTTAAGCTTGAAAATCCATTTTCTTGAGGAAAGAAGGAGTTCTTGCAATCAAGATCATTTTAAAAAATAAGCCAAGCTCTGAAGGCTAAGTTAGGAGCTCAAAAATTGATCAAATTAGTGAGAATTCTCATTTTTAAACTTCAAGTTCTTCATTTTATATAAAGCTTTATCTTTGGTTTTCATTGCTTGTTTTCTTGTTTATTGTTTATTTGAAGTCATATTGAAGCATGAGTACGCGAAGTACTAAGTATTAGTGGTCAATCTTTGTGTATTCGCATCAAACTTTGCTTGTTTGTGTTAGTTTCGAAGTTACTTAAAAGTTAAAATTTATGTAGTCTAAGTTGTGTCTATTGAAGAGGCATCGCCTCTTTGTCTAAGCTGTGCCTGTTGAAGAGGCATCGCCTCTTCAAAGAGGCGTCGCCCCTTCACATCGAGGCGACTTAAAATAGCCTCTTAGCCTAGAGGCGACGCCTCATCGCTCCAACAGTGCTAAACTTGAGTTGGCTTATTTTTTGTAACATTCATATGATTCGATTTTTCCATGTGTTTATTGCATGTTATATCTTTAATTTTACATGTAATTACCATACCATTAGGTTTAACTAAGTGTTAATTTATATTTAAATGAATATTTATTTCAATCTTGCATAATTTAACTTGATTCCTTTTATAGGCAATAATTGTTATTGTGTAAGGAAGAACTAATTCTTATTTATTGTAGGATTTTAGCATGATTTTAAATTACGGAATGTTTCATTTCTTAATTAGTTCTTGAGAGGGTTTAATTTTGGTTTATTTTTCATTTATTGTATTTTTATAATTAAAATATTGTAATCCCTAATCCTTCCCCCAATCATTTGAATATATGATTGTAAATTCTTTACCATTATTTGTAATAAGTGTTGGGTTAATAAGCATGAAAAGGACTAATGTGCAAACTTGGACATTAAACATAATACTGAAAATGACTGTAATTCAACGATAATAGGAAATAATTTAATAATCAAAGATAATAAAATGCAAAACACACATGGAGGCCAACTTCAAGGTTAGGTGGGTATTCGAACCTAATCACTGGTGACAGCTTCTGGGAACCTCCGTGAAATCCAATTGTTGTACAGTGTGTCCCGGCTTTCATCCAGGTGGCGACTCCATCTCCATTTTGGGCATCAAGCCCATTATGTATTTTTTAGTGGACCTCAAGCTCACACAATGCCGTGGTCGTCAAACATTTGGACGTGCGTTAGACCCTGCCGCCTACAATAAAGATTTATGAATTTTTCCATTGAAGTAGTTTTCATCTCCACACTACATGGAGTTTTTTCAATTTTCCTTCATGCAAGTTTTGAAAAATAATTTGTCAAATATATTTTTGAGTTCAAGCTCTTTCAAAAATAAAATGTTAATCGACTAGAGTCGTACTTCCTCATTGATATTTTTGAGTGTTTTATTAATGCTATCAGAGAATATTCTAAAAAGTTCTTTTTTTTATGTCTCTTTCATTAACTTCAATTAAATTTAGGGGAGTAATCGAGCCGAGCCGAGCTTTGGCTAGCTCAGGCTTGGCTCGATTATAATCGAGCTGAACTCGAACCGAATTCGCTATCCCACTTAGTGTTCACGAGCTGTTCGGGAGCTTAAACGAGCCTAAAGAAATTTTAAAAAATACAAACTATAAATTAAAATTATACATTTAAAAATTAAAATAAATTATTTATTACATAAATTACAATATATTCAATAAAAATTATGATTTTATTCAAATAATATATTTTTTAAAATATTTTATTCAAATAATATAATTTTTAAAATATTTTTTACAACACGCATTTATATATTATATATATAAAATCAAATTACTAAACATTAAAATTACAAGCTGACTCACGAGCTTCTATTTGAGCTTGTTCGCGAGCTTCACGAGCCGAGCTTTGTATAGTTTGAACTCTGCTCGTTTGTTAAACTAGCTTCAATATACGAACTCGAATGAGCTTTTATCGAGCTTAACATCGAGCTACTCGACTCGTTTACATCCCTAATTAAATTTAAAGAAATGCAACAATTTTGATAGACGACTACTTGTATAAAGCAAAAAATAGCTAATAATCATCGAGATAAAGACATTTTTAGTATTGAAATTTTTTACAATTTAACGATTTAGTGTTTTAATTATTTTTTATAACAATTAAGTGTTGTAATATGTAAAAAGATAACAATAAAATGTATAAAGTAGGTTGCATTATAAAACGACTAAACTATCCATGCCAATGATTTAAATTTATCTTTTCTATCAAAACAACAATATTTTATTTTTCTTGTTAACACCATAATAAATCAATAAAATACATATTTCTCAAAGAAAATTATTTAAATCATCAATTCTATACTAAAATTTCAATTTTATTAAATTTTTATTTAAAAATTGTAAATTAAAGAGAGAAAGTGAAATAAAAAAAAGACAAAAATTTTAATTTTTTTTTTTACAAATTAAAAATTATAAAATTTTTATTAACTAAAAACAACTAAAAGATAAATTATAAATAAATAAATAAAAATAAAATTGATTTAAATAAAGTCATTTTTATTTAAATAATAATAATTATTATAATAATAACTACTACTATTATTATTATTATTATTAATGTATGCTTCTTTAAGTTTAGGGGCCAACAAATTCTTTTAATTTTGAAATAATACATTTGTTGAAGGGCAATTTATTGGTAAACTGCTATACACATTTCATTATTATTTTTTATAGGTTGTCATATTTAATTGTTACAATGAACAGCTAACATACTCTCTCTGTTCCATATTAATTGACATTTTAGGTTGAATTTTTTTGTTCCAATTTATTTAACGTTTTCAATTACTAATACATTTTAACTATCTTTTTTTTCTTATTCTACCCTTATTTATACATACACTCATTTTAAAAATATACAAAACTAATAATTGGTAAAGAAAATTATTATAAGGGTAGTATAGTATTTTATATATATATTAATTATATTTATTAATTTAAGTGAATAATTCTTAAACGATAATTAAATTAAAATAGAGAGAATTTTAAATTTTCAAATTTTAAAAAGTTCAACTACTAAAAATATCTTTATCACTAATTATTGATGGTTGAGTATTCATGTCAGAGTGGAAAAGCATATGATCTTATGTCCTATCAAGTCAAAAATACAAAGCACATTCGCACACCAAAAGCTTTCCTAATGCAAGTGATTTTAGAAGTCCTCTTGGTTAGAAGAAAGCCCATGGTAGGCTGCTTTTTCATCAATGTCTAAACCGGTGGCTTCTGCAATGTTTCTTGATTTTTTTCTTTCCAGAGGAGTATTACAACATCATATTACAATCTACATATGTATCATATCTATCACATATTATCTATTACAATTACTATATATATATATATGTCCTAGTGGGGGTACACAAGAACACACACGGTTCTTATCATGCCCCAACTAGAAATTGAATCCATAACCTAGTTATGGGTGCCTCTCCCTAGCCAATACGGCCAGAGGTGATTGGCTTTCTTGATTTTAGATTTGATGCAACCAGCACTATTTTATTTGTTTAACTTCCTTCTTTGCACTTAATATGAGACGATAAAGTTTATGTAAAAGCTTTTTCTCAAACGTTAAAATTTTCATTAATAATTATATATATGTTGATAAATGAATAAAATTGATAGAACAATATATGAAATTATTAAAATGATAAAATGTATTGTATAAAATTTTATGATTAAATAAATAATGGTATAGTTATTAATTTAAAAATAGAAATTTTTACCTATATTTAGTGTATATTTAGTTGTTTTAAAAGTAGTTATAGACTATATAATAGAAAATAATCTTGCTTTTATAAATATATAAAAATTAATTTTACAAATTAATGAAGATTATCTTGAAAAATAATAATTACTATACCACTCTTTACTGTAACAATTTTATTATTTGATGATAAATAGTTGCCATATTATTAATAAATATATATCAATCATCCAATACTTTAATATGTATGTAAAGTTATAAAACTTTGAATATTGATAAAACATTTTCATTTAATTAACATGCAACTATCCGGTAGCACTTTATATAATCATGACAATTGAAGAATAACATACTACAATAATACCATTGACATTCAATCATTTAAAGCTACAAATTTTAGATGGCTGAACAATAATGTCAAGATATTAGTGTTTCTTGTGTTGTTGTGGATTTTATGGAGGTGATGCTTTAATATTTTTATACTTTTTTACAATAGCCCTTTATTTCTATGAAAAATTTCTTCAATTACCAAATTGGGACTTACACAAACAATAAACATAAAGTTTGACTGTTAAAGCTACGAGGAAAAATTTTATATATGACTTTCATGTAATGAAGATAGCAACGAACATAGGGATGATATTAGGAAATATGATCCGAATAATCTCAATAGTAGTTTCATGAATAATTCTTTATGGAATTAGATATTTTTAATAGTGAAAATATCATAAAGTGCGACTCAATCAAGTTCTTTATTCGATCTAATCAGATTCTGTATCGACCATTAATATCCAATAGCTGTGATAGTAAGGCTGGATCTACTATTATTACCTCGTCCCTTTATTTCTATGAAAAATTCATTTTATTTTATTGTAATTTAACTTTAGTCCCCCCAAGCAACTAATTCTAGGTCCGCCCCCGCCTTCGTGGGATGAGTCTTTCATAGTGCCACCTCAGTTACCGTCACTACTATGGTTGGTGTTCATTATTCAGTGTTTTACTTTGTGATGTGGGTGACATTTTGTATGTGGGTCACTCATAAATTTGTCGCAATTGATTGTTTGAACTATCCTTCTAAGATTAGAAGCATGTACATTGGGATGGGTTATTTGAGTTTGTCTAATGAGTTTGTATACTTGAAGCAGTATTATTGTCTCATAGTTGCAAACCTTATTTATTTTAATGAAAAATCTTTAGTTGATAATAATAATAATAATAATAATATTAAGATCGAGATTTAGTGATACCAATAAAACAACTAAGCAAAAAAGAAATCGTCAACTGTTTTCTTTTTTTTTTTTTTGTAAAAAATAAAAATAAAAATACCACGCATCTTTATCAAGAACTTGGTGACAAAACAAAAGGAAAGAAAGAAATTGAGAATCGAATTTGGAAAAGAAGGGATGAAGAAGAAAAGAAAGCATCAGATTCTTGAGAGGTAGTGATGAAATGAAAAGTGACTTTGAGCATCATCATCAAAATTCCGAGAAATTTATTTATACGGCAGCACATGTTCCACTAGAAAGAATAATATTCTTTTAGAAAAATTTATTATATGACCCTCAAATTTTCATAGTTTCTTTCATTAAGTCTTTATATATTTATTGCGTTTTAAAAAATCTTTAAACATTTATTTAATACACATCATACCTTAAACATTTATTTGATACAATATTGAACCTTAAAATATCAATTTTATTTTTTATTTTTTTATTAAAAAATAGTTCAATATTGTATCAAATAAATATTTAAATTTTTTTTAAAACACAATAAATATATAAGAGTTCAATAAATAAACCACATAAATTTGAAGCCTATTAATAGATTTTTCCTATTCTTTTATCAATGTTTCATTTTCTTCTATACTTCTTTTTCTTTCTTTCTTTCTTTCTTCTAAGTGCTGGTACAACTGCCGCTGCACTCATTCCATTTCAAATCTTTCTTTCCTCTAACTGTTACTTATGTTTCTGTTCTCTTTTGCTTTCTTTCTTCTTTTTTTTCTTTTTTTACTGTAAAAATGTTCAATTTTCAGTTAATACAATTTTGTTGAAAGTACAAGTAGTTACTCCAATTAAAAAAATTTTGCAAAATTTTAAAATTTGAAATAAAAATGTGTATCAAAAAAAAAATTTATATCCATAAAACTAAGTGCGGTTCCCCAAAGATCATACAAGAAAATAGGTGAGAATTTTTATTAGTTTCGACAAGTAAAAGGTATAAATATCCAGATGTAAAGATTATGGCTCGAATCTGATTTTCTCTTACTTTGTCTCTTATAGTAGTGAATTAAACCACCTAAACTTTATCTTTTGAAAAAAAAAATCTAATTTTTTTTAAATAAAAAACAAAAAAAGAAAGAAAAAAAAGAATGTATTCCCTGTATATATTGTATAATAGACCTAATATTGAACCTAAAAATCAGTTCAAAAGAATATTAGACCTAAAAGAAAAATCGTGAAGAAATGTGTATAGGTAGCTGTTGGTAAGTATTTTACCGTTGGTCTGTCTCTACCTTTGTCTCTGCCAGAAAACTGAATTCATATGTAGACAAAATCCCTGAGTAGTATTTATTAAAATTAAATCTGTAGGCCATGCCCACCAACACCAACAGCTGTTGCTGTTGTATTAATTAAGTACTAACAAAACCCTGTTTGTTTTCCTTAATTATGCCAACCCATTACATGGAAATCAATGCCTCCTGACCTTCATTTTAATCCAAGCCTCCAGATTCCATGTTACCATTTACCAACATCATTCTGTAATTAAAATTTATTATTTGGCCACCTAAAATTTAGTTTTCCTTTTTTCTATATTTTCGATATGATAGAATATAATATAATTAAAAATTAAATTATAATTTTTTATACTTAAATAATTCACAGTTGCATTGCTAAAAATAATTCTACAACTTTTTCTTATATAATTTTCTAGTTGTATCATATAGCTGCAAACAATTTTGACTATTTCGCCTAGAATTAAATAGACCTCGTAAGAAATTAAAATGTTTATATTATGTATTTTTTATTAATAATATTCAAACTCAAAATTTCCCTTAAAAGTTTTAATTTTTTACTATTTGAACAACTAGAAATTGATATTTCACAATTTTTTATTGACTTTAACTCTTTCTAATTCATAAAAAATTGTAGAAATGCTTTTATATTAGTTTAATTTTTTTGTATGGCTAGTAAAATGAAAATTAAATATAAAAGAAGAAATGGTATGCAACTGGTGACTGGATGAGTTTCATTCATTAAAGAACTGTAGCAAAAAGTGGTTGTATCTCATAAAGATCAGCTAAAAGAGGGTTCTATTCTCTGAAAAAAAGAAATGTATCATCACTTCTCTTTCTATATGTTTCTTTTCATCTCACAAATTTTATTACTCTTTTTATGCTTTTATTAGCAAGTCGATCGTGGAGGTTATTTTTTATTAAAGGAATCTTGTTTGGATTTAGAGATTAATCTGCTGTATTGCAATTGATTTCATTAGCACTTGTCTGTTGCTTTGTATTTGGTTTTAAAATCGCCAACTCATTTGAATGATACCTTCTTTTGAAATACAAATTGTTTCAAGTTTGTGTTATTTACATTGTCTCTTTTTTTTTAAAAAAATAATACGTCAATTCTATTTTTTTTTTATTTAATCTCCGATATTCGGCTCGCACAAAATGAGAAGATATTTTATAAATAGTTTGAATGGTAAAAACTATAAATATTCAGTTATTTAGAGTAGAGTTGGAATCTTCATTCCTCTTTTATTCTCTTTTCTCTAAAAAATTAAATCATTTCAACCGGTTTAAAAAATTGAGAAGGTATGATTTGGACCACCAACTAGTTTACTAGTGAAAATTTGTCAAACAAATAGTTATTGAACCTTATTTGGTTCAATTTTATCAAAACATTTATTTTATTTCCAAATAAATTTTAAATAGAATTCATTTGTAAATAAATTTCAAATACATTTAAACCAAATATACTTCATTAATAAAAATTGATTTACTTTCAAACAATTTCATAAAATTAAAAAGTTAAAATTCAAAATAAATTTTAGAAAAATTTTATTTAAACTAAACACACTTACTTGAATTTATGGAATTCATTTGAACCAAACAAACTTTTAGGGATAAAACTAATAAATGACTCAGTTGGCTGGTATTCAATATGCAGGTAAATTTTGACCAAAGAAAAAATATATGCAGGTAAAGATCTAAGCATATTTCCCAAGCAGTCTTTATCTTTATATATTTTACATATTTTATTATAAAACATTTAATGAATTTTTTTAATCTTATAAATGTAAAATCGAAAATTAATTTGCCTTTCTAAATTTAAAGAGTTAAATATTATTCTTTATTTTATGTTTAATTAATAATAAACATAATTTTCAATAACTTTATTATTAATTTAAAAAAAAATTATTAGTGTCTTCTAATTCTAAATAACACAGTAAAACAATTAAAATCATTAATTTTTTATTAAAAAGTAAAATAAACAATTGAAATATAAGAAAATTATTAGACTTAAATCAAATTTTGTATTTAAATTAAAAGATGATTTTACAAAATAAAATAATTCCAACAATAAAGAATACCATTGAAATCGTTCTAACCCAACTAAATTACACCTAATGTCACTAAAATATACCTTTTACTTATTTAAATACTAATTAAAGTGAAATAAGATATAAATACGGAATTTTTATAATAAATAAATTTATTTTGTAAGTTTATTACGGATTAATATGGTATATAATACTTAAATTTTGAATGTTAGATGCAAATACCCCAATTTTTATAGAGGTCTTAATTTGAAGATTTTCCCCTCAACATCCTTTGTGGTCTGCAATGGTTATAAACTAGAATCAATTTTTTTGGAACTATCATCAACAAAAGGGAAAGCATGCTTTTTTTTTTTTTTTAACTACTAGTTTAAATGGCTAAGACTTATAATTGGAAATAGGAGAAAAGAAGGATAGGAGGATCGAACCATACTCTCAACCAAAATATTTTGACCTCATAACAGAATATTTTATCATGTATTCTGTACGGACTAGGTAGCATACTATTTTTTTTAAGAAAAGGTAGCAATAGCATACTATTTTGAAGGTGATATTTATTAGGGAAAATTACAATCATCCCCTGAGGTATGAACTAATTTACTAATTTATCCATATATTTTTAAAAGTCAACTAAATGCTTCTTAAATTTGATTTTGTTAATTATTTTCTCCTTCCGTTAATTAAGTAGTCTCTCATATTTAATTAGTAAAAGGAAAAATAGTTAATAAAATAAAATGTAAGAGGTATATTAATTGATTTTTGAAAATATTAGGACAAATTAGTTGGTTTGACCAAATTTAACGAGGTGATTGTAATTTTACTATTTATTATTGATTAATTAATTCATAAATTATGAACTAAGATGAAGGTTCTAATACATATGGGTTAAAATTGATGTTTCATTTTGGGACTTTTGCTTTTTTTTTTAAATAGTGATTTCATTAAAACTAAGAACACTCATCAAAGTGGGGAAACAACAAATCCATCCGGAAGTAGAAATACAGAGTAAAATCAGGGGATGAAAAATAAGTCATCCCTGTTAGGTCTTACTCCACACTCAATAACCACTATATCATTATAAAGTCACTAAACTACTACAATGAGAAAGAAGAAAATTTTATCGAACAGGCCGTGCGTGTACATAACCAACCAGCAAGATAGACAATGGAGGCCTATACCTGCAGCTCCATCTGCTTCTGCTAAACATTGCTTGCCGGAATCCTTAGAGGGGCTGCTGCTCCTACCAAATACTTTATTCTCCTCTACTTCATCACCAATCAGGGAAGTGAAGAAGAGAATCATCTCCAACGGCATCTTTAGTTATGACTGACTACAACCACCATCCACCACGAGATACTGCTCTTAGGCAGACCCAACCTGCACTTAAAGATAGATAAAAGGTGATATGAATAACAAATATTAAAATGGGATGAAACCCACACAAACATCAAAAAATTATTCATGAGTTAAAAATTCATTTTGATTTGAGATCTAAACTCAAATAAAGTAATACTACCCTTAATATTGTAGAAAAGTAAGTTTTTTTTTGGAGATTTCTGGTTAAAAAGGTCAAAAATTACCCTTGAACAGTAAAAAAAACTAGTTGCAAAGTTGAGAGAAAATGATGATGAACAGTGAACAGTCAATGTTTTTTTTTTTTTTTTTTTTACCAGAAAAGTGAAAGGAGAGGGAAAATCTGAACCCTTAACCTCTAAATAGAATTAACCCGTGATTAAATTTAGTCAACTCTAAATAAATAATTTAATATTTAAATACCTAAAGACCTTATTTCTAAAACTTAAACGTTTATCTTACCACTTGAACCAAATGGTGGGATCAACATTTTACTATGTTTTAGGACTTTTGCTATGTTAATATACTGGTCACAAGATTGATTGAAATATAAATGACTTTGATATGACAATTAAAAAGTTCAGTAACCTTCACATAAAATTAGGGAAAGCCTTACTCATCCAACTCGGCTGTGGCCTATATCCTATATTTCACTCGTAATCATTGGGTCAAATAGAATCTTCTTCCTTGAGGATCATGGTAACTAATTGTGGTTGACCATAATTTTCTTTAACTTCTCCAATTTAAATTAAGGTGTTTGAAGTCATGTAAATTTAGTTGTCAGATCGGAGTTCAATAAACAACTCTAAATACAGTGGTTAATTAGAATACAAACAAATAAATGCCACACTGCCATTGAGGTCTAAGCTAAAGTTATTGATCACACATTCATCCCACAGTATTTCAGTCTTCTTTTTTCAAAAAAAAATATATTTTTAATTTAAATTACCGATATCTAAAATCTACTAAACTCTTATTAATTCGATTCGATTATATAAAAATTATTTATTTTAATTGTATTATATGAAACATTTATCTATAGCATAAAAATATATATTTTATTTTTATTAGTTAAATATAAAATATTTAAAATATATGAAAAATGCCTTAGAGGAGGGTGATAGAACTTTTGTAGAAATTAAGAAAAGATTAAAAATTAGAAGAAAATTTAAAAATGATTAAAGAAATGAAAGGATAACAAGTAAGAACAAAAACAAGAAAAAACAAGAGAAATATAAATGATTCTGGAAAGTTAAGATCCTTAACCAATCTTATAACTTTCACCTAACTTATCTTCAAATTAGAATTTTCAAACTCAATTTTATTCACCAAAATTATTATAAGTGTTTTTTAAAACTCAGCAGTAAAACTTTACAATTTGAGTTTTCAAAGCTCGATTATTGTCGAGTCAAGTTCAAAGTCGAACTACTCAAGTAGGCTATTGAGTCGAGATCAAACTCTTAAATAATGAACTCAATAGACTCGTAAATTTAATCAAATTTAATTATATTTGTGTGTATTTACCATTTTATTCTTTTATTTTAATATAATTATAAATATATTTTATCAAATTAAGTCGAATTTAAATATTTTAAAATATATATTATTAAAAATTTAAGAGTTTTATTTAATTAATACAATAGAGCCGAGTCGAACTCGAGTATATGAATTATTTAATTGAGTTGATATCAAACTTCAAAAAAAAAGAATTTGATCGACTTTGAGTTTCGAGTTTGAGAGTCGAATTGATCTCAAACGTAACAATATGTCGATTCGATTCGACTCAATTACACCCTAATAGAAGCTGTCCATAGGGAATAAATATATCATTTTTACTCCATCTTAAGAGTACATATACACATTCACTCACTCTCCATCCAATTAGTTTTCTATGCAGCATAGCATCCAACTTCAACTTCTTCCAGAAGTTGCTCTATCTTCCTCTCTTTCTCTATATATCTTTTGTAGATGCAGATTCTCTACCACTTTAGCTACAAACTTTAATCTCTTATCAACATCCATCCCAATACTCAAGATGAAACGAATGGATATGTTCTGTGCTTCCCAAGCTTCCACAGCTATATGCATGAGCATGGATCAACCCTCCTCCTCTTCCTCTTCCTCCATCTTTTCTTCATCCTCTACCATTCAACTTGGTGGCAGAAACATCGACCGCCACAACCCAATAATCAGAGAGCAAAGAAGAACACCAAAAGCTCTCCCATTAACTCCTTGTACCTCTCAGTCACCACCTATCAATCCTCAACCTTACCGCCTTCTTCACAAGAGCAAAACCAGTAACAACAAAGAAAATGATCAGAGCAAGAGGAAGAGCTCTAGAAAACAAAACGATATTATTCAAAAAGACAAGAAAATCACTTCCAAGACAGTAAGTTTTGATGATGATGAAGATGGTAAGAAGAAGAACAAGGAGTGTCCTCCTGTGGCTAAAGATGCAGTAGTTCAAAGAAAGAGCTGGGCTCAGCCTGGTGACTTCATTACACCTCCTGGATCCTCTAGATATCTTTTGAGCGGTAAGGATTATATTGATGGGTTATCGGATTATGATCCGGTTTTAGCTATGGTTCCTGCTGAATCCAAGAGGTTTGCTCAGCAAGAATCTACTTCTTCAAAACCATCTTCTACTTCAGACTCCTCAGATAGGCCTTCCAACCAGGTTTGCTGTCCTTTACAAACTGTAATTTTTTTTTTATCCTTATATTTCTCGGCTTCCACACCTGGCTGGAGTTCTTACAGTCCTAGAGATAACTCTAGTACCACCATTGTTAATAGATTTCAACTATTAACATAATTTTTAAGCATAATTTAAATAAAATATTTAAAATGATTTTTTTTGGTCAATATTAACACAAAAAAAGAAAAAAAAAAAACCAATGGAGCTTTAAGAGGTCAGCATCTCCATTTTCTACCACTTGAAATGAACTTTTGGGTTTGAAGTAGTGAAGTACATAATTTTTTTTGTTTTTTTTTTTTTTTATTTTTTTGTGTTCAATATATGTGTTATATATGATATTAGTTTGATATATGTAATTGGGTTTGTACAGGTAGTGGTTTTGAGAGTGTCACTGCACTGCAGAGGCTGCGAAGGAAAAGTGAGAAAACATCTATCCAGAATGGAAGGTATATCATACATGTGGTTTTCCTTGCTTTGTCTCTTTCAACACTTCAATTATTTTTTGTTTTCCATTTAACATTTAATACACTACTCTGATTTTAACAAATGTTCCAGTGCTACCACCAATTCTACCAAGTACCCAACTCAGGCTTTTGTATATGTATTTGTCCATTTAAATAATAAGACTAAAAAAAAACACATTAACCAAAAAACAATGGTTTGAATGATTCAATTTTATGAATTCTGAAATGAATGTGCCGTCAAAATGGCAAGGTCATACATAATATGTAACAAAAATGATTATGATTATTTTGTGGTTGGTGGTTATATATGATCAGGTGTGAGCTCCTTCAGCATAGACTTCGCAGCAAAGAAGGTGACAATTGTTGGAGATGTGACACCATTAGGCGTCCTGGCTAGTGTATCAAAGGTGAAGAGTGCACAATTCTGGACACCTGCAACCCCAGCTGCAGTCCCCTCAATTAACCTACAACTCAAGCAATAATAATTAAAAAAGGGTATGGATATGGGTGTTTGAGATCATTATGCCTGCAATTTAATGTGAATTCCATGCTTAATAAGTGTAAAAAATTCAGTCTTATTTAATTGGCATGAGTGTCTGGGACAGAATCTTTATTTCTTTGAAGTTGGTAATTAAACAAAGTGAGTAGCTAAGAGGTTTTTTTTTTTTTTTTGCCGGTTTTATTTATGGGCATGTGGGCGCTTTTTGTTCCTACAAGGAAAAGGTAATTGGGTTTTTTTTTTTTTTTATTTTAAACAAGGGAGGTGAAGAGAAAGGAAGAATAGTAATTTTGTATTTTAGGTAGGTAAATTATGGTCAAGATTTTAACAGTCTAAATAGCTGTGGCCCATTTGGAAATCCAGTTCCCTATGATTTTTGCCATTTTATTCTGCCCAATGGCATGGCCTTTGTGTTTCCCAATGACATTCATAATTAATTATATGCATCAGCTCCTCTTGTGTATTAATTTTGGCACAATTATTCCCTGGAAGTTAGCCCAAAGACCATATTCCAGACAGTGAGTTATGGTTTAAAAATTTATATCTACACAGTGAGCGAGTGCGTCAGTTATTAATGCAATCCACAGTATATCAGTGGCTAGCCAGCTGCAGTTCCGCGAACCCTCAGTTGAAGGCAGCCAGCTGCAGTTCCGCGAACCCTCAGTTGAAGGCAGCCAGCTGATTGGAATTTGGAATGGTGGAAATAATTAAAATTTTTTCTTGCATCATGATAAAAGTTAGCCTAAGGAGTTGCATTCAAAAACTATTTTTGTATGGTAAACTAATTTTCATATTTTGCGGAATGAGGCTTTAGATTAAATTAATTAATCAGAATAATTATACCTACTAAATACCAGAGATAATTATAACTTTTTTAAAAAAAGAAAAAAAGTTACTATGGGCTACTTAAAGTTATCGTACTTGGGTGCTGGGCGTGCTGCACATGCTGCAGAAATAATGCAGCAATGTAGCTCAAAGGGGACAAGACAAGAAGGCCCTAGCTTTCAGATCCACCAGGTAGAGAGCTTACCATGCAACTGATGACTTTCAGCAAATTACCGAGGGTTTTGGAATTTGATTGCTAGCTAGCTTATTTTACCCACGACTAGTAAATTCAGAAGAGTGTTAGAAAATAGAAAAGAAAAATATCACTTCTTGCGCATATAAGAGCATGTCATCTGGTATTTTATGTGTGTAGCGGCATTGCAAGTTTGGAGGCTGTCCGTTGGTCAGGGTTAATGGGCTAAAAACTAACACTGAATCACTAACCAATCGACCCAGTCTCATATAATAGCTATGATGATTTAATATTATATTCATCTTTGAAAATACAGAAATTAAACAGCTTAAGCATCAGTTCATATTCAGTAATCATCTGCAACCCTTGGAAACTCAAAAAGGCAAGCTGGCCTAAGAGATCCGGTCATACCTGAAGATTTTTTGGTCTTTAAGCTACTTGTTACTTTGGAGGACTTTACAAAATCACCATTCGCAATTTTGTTCAATTAGGAATTCTATCAATTTATTAATCATCTCCTAAGGAAACGAGCATTCCATTGCTTCATTTTTCATTTCTGTATACCCTTTTAACTTCCTAAGACCAGTGGCGCTTACACTGCTACTATCTCTTTTATCAACTCTTCTATCAGAAGTCTCTCAATATCCCTACCGACTACATCAATGTCACCTTTCAAATCCAGCCACTGTGAATCTGTTACCAACGCCTTCTCTGGTGCATCCTTATTTGCTTTTTTGTCTTCATTAGCAAGCAGGCTGTAGATGCCATCCTCAAGTCCATTTTTATTCCACCAAGAAACAATTGCTATAGCTGGCCTCACCCATGGGTGTGGATCTGCAAATTTCTGGTTAATTGCAAGGAGAGCTGAATTTATGCGGTCAAATAACAGCTTCCTTTCAGACCTTAGCCAAGAATTCACATTGCAATTCTTCTTCTCCAGTTCTTCAAATACTAGGGGATTCACAGGGCATTCTGAAGAGTGCCATGATGCCATGAAGGTATCAGGGTCAGCATCATTGATACCAGATTCTAGTAATACATCAACTACATAGGAAAATTCCCTGCTCTCTTCAGCTTTTCCTTTCTCTTCAGAAAATCTGATGGAGCCATTTTCAACATCTTCATCACTTGAGATGAGCATAGATCCTTCTGCATATGCTTCTGACTCCAATTTCAGTAGCTGAAGCTGCATCCGAAGTCCTATGACCATAGAAAAACAAAGTCAGAACTTCAGATAAAATAACCAAATTAATTTAAATATTGACAAAAATTATGGCATATTTGGATACACAGGAAAACATAATTATTTTAACTGTAATTCCAAGTCCCATTTGGTAGTGTGCATCACACATATGTAGACGACTTAATCTATTGGAGTGGTGAACTTACAACCAAAAGACATGTTCTTAAATATAGAAATAATTGAGTTTCAATTTTGTAATTTCACAATATTTGACATAGTTCGACTTAGTTCAAAGGACTGAATTTCACCAACACTGATTCAGTATTCATTGATTTCGCATAGAAAAAGAAAAAATTACAACTACCAAGTCTAATTACAAAAATACAGACTCAAATTCAAAATGAAAAACCCATCAACCCAATGACAAATGAATAAACAAGGTATGAAGTTTTAAGATTACCATGCAGGTCAGCACAGAGACTCTCAAAGCATTCAGAACTAGAAGATAGATCATCTGGAAATGGAGTTTCAAGAACTGAAACAGGACTTGGCTGTTCAGCTTCCTTGGATGTTTCTGGAGACTCCAGCTCTGCTGCAGAGTGCTGTTGCTCAGGGACTGAACCTTTCTTGTGTGGGGCATTTGATGGTTCCTGAAGCCAAGAAAGATTTTTAAATCAATTATTCCTAGTACAACTGAAGCATTAATTCATTATCCAACTGCATATGCAGGATGTTTATAGCGAGTGATGTGAACATCTTCAATAATCAGATTTCTGAATCATTCCAATAGGAAAATAAACCACTTGCAAAAAAAGACATTTCAAATGATTCTGAATATTAACAACGGTTGACAGAAGCTTACCTAATCAAAGCATTAAGGAAAGAAACAAATTATAAGAATTTATGACTTAAAAGTTAATTTCCTTCTGTTACTTTTTTATAAATAACTCCAGTTTTCAACTATAAGGTTGAAGATTCAAAGAGAAATATATACATTATTGCACATGCAGTTGACCACATACAAAAGGCCTGATAAATAAGTTTGCCCCTTTAATTAAAAGAAAAAGGTGTAAAGGCACGGCACGGCACGGCTCACCAAGGAACTTCCAACTTTTCATACTTTCATTCCAATGCAATTAAGTACTTCTTGCACAACTTTTTTCATCATCAAATTATTTATCTATATTTAATCTCTCTTCTGTTTTCTTGGATAAAGAGGATATCAAGCTTAAATATGCATGAATTGAAGCTGAGGTCTGCGATGGGCTTGAACAAAAGATAAGGGTGCAACAAGACTTAATCCTAAAATTAGTAAAGAATATGTGCAAACTTAAGTATCATGCCTGTATGAATTTTAACACACCAAAAGAATCTTATGGCACATAAATGACTTCAATACTCAAAGGTAAAGCTGTAAATTTTTGTGAAAGAATCAAAGGATGGCTGGGCAGTCTGGCAGAAAAACAGAATTTGTGAACAAATGGTAGATGTTGCTTATAAAAACTAATAGCAGGAGCACTTTCTGATGGCAGAAAACTATATCTGCAGTCTAAATAAAACAAGTAAAGAAACAGGGCATCGCTCATCATTACAACAGTCTAAAAGTAAAACCAATGTTGCACATAAAAAAATTGTCGAGAAATTCCAGTTAAGAAATGGGCAAAATTATTAAGCAAGAGGTTGTCAATTAAATAGCTCATGCAAAAGACTGTCAACTTCTCAGAACTGCATTAGACAGTCATTAGTACGTATATATGTATATAGATTAAGTAATCGTAAGATCTTGAAGGGTTAGGTTAATTTGTACCTGTAACATGCTAACAAAGATCATTCAGAAAAGATAAAATCAAACCTGTGAACTTAAGACCTCTGGTTGACTAGCAGAGGGATTGCTTTTAATTGATGTCTGGGCTGGTGATTCTGGATCAGTAGTCTTAAATGGCATGGCAACATTCTCACTTGCCATATCCACCACATTTTCAGGAATCAAAATTGTATCTGTAACAGCAACTGCTGATGACTCAGGAACCATATGATGTTCTTCAAACAGATCATCCTCTCTTAATCTGCTCTGCATTTCATTACTTCTGAAATGAATTTCTGGTGACAAATCACTATGATCACTGCATGTCCCCTCCGAGAAATAAGAGCCCTTAATATGAGACCTTGAATTTCTTGAAGATGAACCTTCTCTCTGATTAAAATTACCCTTTATTGACTTAACTCTTGCCTTCTGTGTCACTTCTTTTGGTAGCAGATACTTGTCATTGCAAAGAGTCTCTCGGCGCATGCCTGTTTTGGGACTGCCACCAGTAGTAAATGACGCAGGAACAGATCTAGATCTAGATAGAGTTTGAATACAATCATCCTTCCAGCCATCCTTACTGCTAATGCCCAAAGGTTCAACCAACCCTTCTGGCCTATCAAGGGCAACACATTTGTGACTGAATCCTTTTTCCGTGACCATGGCATCTGCATTAGCTGGCCTCCCTTCTCTATCAGGCTTAGAAAGCATTTCACCTAGTGTGCTGCTCCTACTAGCCATTTCCATATCCATTGACCGGTGAGTCATCTTCCACCTCTCTGAGAGTCTCTTCCTCGCCTCCCTGCTAACAGGTGATTCAGCAGAGCGGGATGATGAAGACCTGTATCGATTGCTCCAACTAATAGCATTTCTAGAAATCACTGTCGGCACATCTGATTCATTAGCTGATTCATTGTCAGACCTGTTTGATGAACTCTCATCCCCAGCATATCCTCTAAATCCAGAGCTTGAGCGGTTTAGGGAACCACTTGCAAGGCTATTTCTCATTTGCCAAGTTATCTCCCTAGCAATTTCTCTAGATTCTCTAGACTTGTATCTTGGGAGCACTGCATCATTAGGAAACCTTTTATTTCCACATAGTTCTGCCTCCCTATTGATGCTAGGAAGTTCCATGTGCATCTCACAATCTGAAAGAAAATCATGAGAAGTGCGAGGAGATGAAACAGCTCTGCTTGCATTCTGGGCTTTACCAAAGTTAGGTTTCAGCACGACAATCCTTGTAGGAAGAACAGAAGACTCAACTTTCCCTTGTACTTGAATTCTCGACGATGTAAGTGGAATGTCAGCAGCATGTTTACTACAAGAATGACTAAGACGATCAATATGGTTTTTCCTGTGATTCTTCCGTGTGGTTTCCATCTCTCTCTTGCAGCCTAGACCCCCAGCTTCATACTCTGAAGCACGTGATGACTTCATACCTGGAACATGATTACAATGGGGTGAGGGAGGGGCAGCTCGCAGATCTTGTAGATGTTTTGCGAACAATGAATCTGGTTGCTCAAGAAATTTCAGCAGAAGACCTTTATTGGAGTCCAAATCATCAACTGCATCATGAAATTCTTTTGAACTATGAAATTTCTCATCAGTTGAAAGACGCGTGACATCCAAGAATTTCTGTTTAACAAAAGCCATTTCAGCTTCAGTGAGCTTCGAGTTTGCACTCCCCTGCAGTGAGGAACTACTAGTCTCCATTTTTGCCATGTCTAAAACTTCAAATACATCTTTAAATTCTTGTTCCTCCTTTGAGCTTTTTCTAGATGACCGGCGGCTACATGATGTGCTACTTCTTTGAGACTTTTCCGATAATGCTACTCCTACCTTCTGTAGATAGTTATCAGATGACCTTTTTTGTTGTTTGTGAGACAGGTACTGAGGTGGGAGTCCATCAAAACCCATCAATCGGGCAATAACACCTGGTGACTTTTTTCTGGATTCAGTTTCTCTTGACATCTCCTCAGCTAATAAATTTTTTATCGGTGTTCCAGTCGCTTGTTTTGAAGATCTCCACCCCAACTCATACATGAACTGCATAAGCGAAGATGCCAAATCATTTTGGATTAGATTAAACTAAAAACACAGAAAATAAGGAAAAAAATCACAGTTCACATAAATAAAAAAAATACATTTCATTCAATTTTATAAAATAAAAGAAGTAAAATAAATCATGAAATCCATGAACAAAAACAAGTAGATCAGCGCACCGAATCTTCGCGGGTAGTAGTGATATTCTGAGAACTAGAATCAGAAGCCAATTTTGGAAAGTTTCTCTGGTTTTGAACCTGCCTGTTTCCTGGAAACCAATCCCTAGAACAACATTAGAATTTTGTTTCAAGTAAAAACCAAATGCCAAAGGGCTGTATTGAACTATTTTCTAAACAAAAACAACAGAAAGCTAGTAGTAAATCAGTCCGGTCCAGGAAACAACAAAAAGGCCTAACAAAGAATTGGGAATGATCTTATTGAAATCAAATAAAAGCTTCAAACATCAAAGCTCCATGAGCAAGTAGAAACCAATTCCCGTAAAGAAACAGCACACAGTACGATGCAAACAGAAGATATCAGATTCACAAAAGAAGCAAAGAAAACAAGAAGAAGAAGATGATGACCACTGCAAATGAAAAAGAGCAGTGATTAATGTTTGGAATTAAATTTCAATGCAGCGTAGGATTTCTAATGATGGTGTTTAGAAGAAGAAAAAACAAAAAAAGGCAAACAAAATCATAACCATGCCACTGTACAAAAGTCACAAAGCAATTAACTGCAACCCTACTTTAATTAAAGCAGAAGCAAAGCCAAAAATTAAACCTGCTTGTTGTTGTTGACCTCTACAATAACAAAAAATATTTCAAAAAAAAAAAATCATCTCCTCGCTTATAATTTCAGCAACTATTAAGCTTAGCTTCCTTGAAAAAGGAAACACTAAATCTAGATGATTAAAGACCTTAAATGATTCAAAAATTGTAATCTTACTCGTGTTGTCGCGGTTCAATAGAAAAAAAAATTTTAATAATAAATAAACAAAGAAAATCACTGTTTAATAAATAAGAAAAAAATGACTTCAAAATCTGCAAACAGAAAAACAAAAGGACTCCAAACATTTTGTCTTTCATTTTTCCAGATTTTCTAGGCAACCAAACAAAAACAAAAAATTTCCAAACAAATAAAACACAGGGAGAAAGAGTTAAAAAACAAAGGAAACCTTCTTTGAATCTTCGACTGGAGCTACGGTCATTAGTTATATCCACGATATTAGAATTCCTCACACGAAAGGCGTCCATTTTCCGTCATTAATAAAGAAAAAGAGAAGCGTTATCTGGAAGAAAATCTAGATCGGAAATTCTGGTAACAAAAATGAAGCATCCAACAAAACCATTCTTCCACCTCAAAAATCCTAAAAAACACGAAACTTTCACCAAACTCTCTCAAATTTAACATAAAGCAAACACTCACTCACTCACTCACACACACACACACACACATAATGCATTCTGCATCCAGATCTCAGTGGAGGAAGATGAAAATGCCAGAGAAGAAGATAAGGAGCGACAGAGAACGGAGGAGAGCTAAGAGAAAGGTCCGTTAGAGCCACAAATAAGACGTGAGAGAGAGCGAGAGAGAGAGAGCGAGAGAGAGAGAGAGAGAGGAGTATCTATTTTTTGAACATTCAAAAATACGAGAGACTGACACTGAGACCTGAGCTACTGCGCGGGCTACTTGGTGTATTATCGTGTGGATTATACCTTGTTTGGATGCGGTAAGTATTTCACCTTTCCCTCCTGTCCCTTATTAAATACGATGCACTATCTCCTTTCTCCATCTCGTCAAATCCACCCTATCAAACAGTGAGATGCTACATTGACTTCCGTACACGTGTCAGTTTTCATGAGCGGCCACGTCGGCACCCCTTGCCCTTTTTAAGTATGCTCTTTCAATTATGTTTGATTTTAGCCGCAGGAACACCATTTAACAATTTAAGCGAGCTCGATAACTGTGTGTGTTGATGTTACGGGGCGATAGAGAAAGATATTGCAAATGCACACGGCTCACGGCAACCCATGCTGCTGGCTGCTGTGTCCCGGTCCTAGTCCTATTAGTGAAGGATGGTTTGAGCCACATTTGCCATGTCCCAATCTCTACTAATATTACATTTTTATTAGGCAAAACGCGGGTTAAATACATCAGTCGTGACTCTCAACTATCGGATTATTTCATTTTAAATATTAAATTTTTAATTTATATATTTTATTTCTAAACTTCAGTTTAAATATTAACCACTAGTGCCTAGACCTTTTGGCTTGGGTGAAAAGGCTTACTCTTTAGAAAGTTTCTCGTGAGGATAAAAATAAATAAATTAAAAATAATAATATTAACCACTAGTGATGTGGCTACTAGTTAAAAAATATTTTTCTAATATTTTTTATGTTATTTTTTACATTAATTCAATTTGGATACTCAATTTCAAATTATTTCTTTTTACTATTAAATCTTTTATTTAACTTTTAATATTTTAATATACATACAATTTAGATATATTTTATATTTCAAAAACATATATATATTTTAAAAAATTAATTTCTAATTAAATTAATAAAAATTAAAAAAATATCTTTAAAATATGTATTTTTAACTTTATTTATTTAAAAAGTAAAATATATTAAATAATAGAAATTAAAAATATTAGAAAGTTAAATATTAACATTGTGAGAATATTATTAATATCATATAAACACAAAATTTAATAATTTTATTCACTTAACTAGATTTTAAAAATTAAAATTTTAAAAAAATTATATATTAATATTATAATATTTGAGATATAAAATATATTTATATTGTATGTATATTAAAATTATTAAGAAGTTAAATATTAATATGATAAGAATAATTTACTTATAAAATTAGATTTAATTTAGTTATAATTTGAATTTAAATAAAAAGTTTGTATATAATCTAAATAACATATAATTTAAATTTGAAGTTGTATATATGTTAAAATATTAAAAAGTTGGATTTTAATATACTGAGAATAATTTTCTTGATAGAATTAGGATTGATTATGTTATAATTTAAATTTAAATAAAATATTTTGATATTGAAAGATATAAATTTGAAATTGAGACTATTTTGACACTTAAATTAATGTTTAGGTACTAAAAAGATATAAATTAAAATTTAATATCTAAAATGAAACAAATCAAAAGTTGAGGAGATCACCGGTATATTTAATCCAACAAAAATATATACACAAACATTGTAAAAAAAAAATATGTGTTTTTCTTTGAAAAAAAAAATTATATCGTCCGAGCAAGAGATCTTTATATTTGTTTTTTTTTGTCAAACAATAGAATTTTAAAAAAAAAGTAATTTAAAACTACATAAATAATTTTCATATTTTATTTAACTATTTTTTAAAATCAAATTGTAAATAAAATAATTTATAATTTGTAGATAATCTTATAAAATACAATTACTTATATAATATTCAATTAATAGTATATAAATTAAAATAAGATATTATAAAATTGGCCATTATTTTATTTTTTCAATTATTTATAGTATGGTTATCGGTTCAATTTTAATATAGTTCAAGATGAATAAAACTTAAAGTTTAAATATATACTAAACTTTTTATATTGGAAAAATTCAAGTACAAAAGTTAAAAAAAAAAATAAATGACTTCACTTTTAGTTTTAAATATTTTCATATTAATTCTTCTGTTAATTGTAAATTTTAGAATCCATATTACTTAATACTTTAATATATTAAAAATAATTTACTAATTGTGTATAGGTGCGTCTATATACACAAATAGAGATTGATTAATTTTGATATTGTATTTTATTTAGTTAGTTATCATCTAACCAAATTATTTAAGTTTTAATTAAATAATCACTTTAATTTTATTGGTTCTTTTATATTAATTTAATCTTTATTTATTCTAAATAATTGTTAATAAAAAATATGCAAATAATTTTTGAAACAGCACAATATAAAAATAATGAAATGGTATCAAATTGAAAGTTCATTTAACAAAAACAAATTGTATGAAAAGAATAATTTAGGTTATGGACATATACAGTTGATAGCATAAAAAGAAAAAAAATAAAAAATTTGATACCTTTATTGTAAATTAAACATTTAATATTGTAATTAATTTTAATCTTATATAAATATTTATTACTATAATTAATTTTAATCTTATATAATTATTTAGTCAAATATTATGTAATGATTGTTAAATCTTTAATTAAAAATCAATTCAATTGTGTATGTTGCTTTTATATTATTTTAATTTATAATTAATATATCACTTATTTTTGCAACTAATTTTAATTTAAAATAAATAATTTATTACTTATTATCTAATTATTTTTTAATGCCCAACTAATAAACATTTTAATTTTGTAAGTTACTTTAATATTGTTTTAATTAAGAATTCATTAGGCATTTATAATTTTCATTAATGTAATTAATTATAATCTTATATTATTGATTAGTCATGCACTATCTAATTAATTTTAAATTCTTAATTAATTATGATTTCTATTTTTGTAGGTTACTTTTACAGTATTTTAATCTTTATTTGAATGTAAATAATCGTTGGCAAAAAATTTTAAAAAAAATACGAGTGGGTAGGGATTTTTACACTCCTCCTATTGATAATTGCACTTTACTTTAACTTCATTTATAGTTTAAATGACTTAATTATCTACTTTAACTTCATTTATAGTTTAAATGACTTAATTATCTTTCATTCAAAATAATTTATATTTTATTATTTCCTAATTATGAAAAGTGTATTTTTCACAACAATCAATGCCCCCAGCTCCTTATTTTATTAGGAATTAACCATTTATACTAATTGTTCAAAAAGAAATACTAAATTATGTACACATGGTCAAAATTAATAACTTGAATGCAAATAAGAATTATTTATAATTTTATTAATTTGTCATATTATTTTATTTTTGTGTTCAACTTATATTGCTAAAATTTTATTAAAAAACAGTGATATTTCCTTATGAATTTAGTTGTCAAATATTAATTTTTAATTTTTTTTAATTTATTAACGTTTCAAGTGTTTATATATGGTAAAAAAAAATTCAATGGTGAATTTAATTTTCAATTTTCTATTAAATTTTTTTAATGAAATGGTATTATACAACATAAAAAAATTAATGGTGAATTTAATTTTAAGTTCCTATTAAATTTTTTTAATAAAATGGTAGAATATAATATTAAAAATATTACATGTAGTGAAAAATTAACATAAAATAAAATAATTAAAAGAAACATTTTATAAATATTAATTAAGTTGATAGAAATATAATTTTTAAATAAAGGATACTAAAGTCATTGTATTTAATATAAAACTTCAAATGAGTGCTATTATAAATGGAGTGAGTGCAAAAATCTCTACCTAATACAAATAGTGTCAAAAGATAATACAATCTACAAAAAATTTAAAAATAAGTGTTTTATGTAACAAACTAAATTGTGTATATAAGTAATTTTATATAATGCAAGTAAGATTTGCTATATATAAGTAAAAAAATTATATAAGCAAAAGTTGATATATATATATATATATATATATAGCAATTTGTCAAATTTTACGGTCAGACATAAAAAAATTGATATAATTAATTACCATTAGTTTTAATTTTTAATTTTTTTGTGTTTTTATAATTAATTATACATCATTTATTATTATGACTAAGTCTAATCTCATAGAATTAATTGGTCACTTATGGTCTAATTAATTTTTTTAATTTTAATTAATAACTTCAATTTTATAGGTTGCATTTATATTATTTCAATTTATGATTTAATATCCTTACAATTAATTAGATGCTTATTACTGCAATTAGTTTTAATTTAGTTTTTTATTCAATATCTTTATACTTAATTAGAAAGTTATTATTGTAATTAATTTTAATGTTATATAATTAATTGGTCACTCATTACCTAATTAATTATTTTAATTTTTAATTAATAACCTATTCAGTTTTATAGGTCACTTTTACATTATTTTATTTTCCAATTACTCAGTCAATTGTTGTAAAAAAAAAAAAACTCAAAATAAACTACTAATTTAGAGTCCTTTTACAGTACAATCACTTGTATCAATACAAATAGATTTTGAACCGTTAGATTATTACTAATTTAATTGTAGTCATTGATACAATTTATAGGTATTAGTACACAAAAAAATCTAATGGTTATAATTAAATAAAAATAAATCTAACGGTTATAATTTTATTTGTATAGATACAAATATTTGTACTATAGCAAGAGCCACTAATTTATAGTTGTAAATTCAAAAAAAAAATGCAAAGTCAGGCCATGATGTGCGTCATGCCATAAAATGCATAATGGCCATTTAAGTCTCATAATGGTGAGAGTGTAATGAGTTTCATGTAATAGAGGATATTACACCTCTAGTACACGCTATTGTGGATGGGCATCTTCACTTATCTTTACTCTTTTTTTTTTGTCAATAAAATTTCCATTAACAAACAAAACAAATACATGGCTACATTTTGCAAAAGAAGATAGTTGAGTTGGTTTGGGACATTTCCCTATTTATCACCAAACTCTAACAGAAATTCATGTTTACTAAGCCAATCAACAACTCTATTTACTCTTCTACTAATATGCTAAAAAGTAATCACATTGTCCCTCATCTGATCCTTCAACGCCTTGATGTCATCAATTATTGCAAATATCTCCCATTGAAGATCTGAAATCACACTTGAAATAGCCTCTATAACCAAAGCAGCATTCGACTCAATAACTGCCTCACATCGGACTATGTTCTTAATGAATCTCATGGCTTCCCTTATAGCCAACACTTTAGCCACTATAGGAGAGGAACAACAAACGTTTTGAGCCTCAGCTTGGAACACTCTCCTTTGAGCATTTCTAGAAATAAACACAATTTGAGTTCTTTTTTCTCGGCTACTAAAAGATGCATCACAATTAATCTTCAGACTACCATTGTTTGGAGGAATCCATTACTCATTAACACTCACCCTATTAGTTTGTCTGTTATTATTTTTTATAGCTAACTTGGTCCATTCTTTCCACTACAGTTAAATCTTCTTTATAACCTCTCTAGGATCAGTTCGAGAGAGCTGAAAGACCACCAGGTTCCTAGATTTCCAAATTTGCTAACAAATAGCAGCAACAAACTCTAATTTAAAGCCATTTTCTTCTTGAGACAACAGCTTAGAAGCCTCTATCCACCATGCACAAAAGGATTGCATTCCAATATCACATAGTTTATAAGATAACAGAGATCCAAACCAAACAAGTTTAGCATTTTGGCACAAGAATAGACAGTGTTCTAATGCTTCCTCTTCGACCTTACAAACTTCACAAAGAGTGTCCAATCAACATCCCCTCTTAGCCATATTGCTTTTGGTTGCCAAAGAGTCTCTAACACACCGCCAAATGAAAATTTTAATTTTCTCTAGCACCTTTAAATTCTAGATAAAGCCCAAGTTTGTTTTGCAGGTTGATTTGAGTGACTAGAGGTTGCAACAATGCTTGGAATGATACATGTCTTTTTAAGAAATCTATATCCTAATTTAACTGAATAGACTCACTTCTCGTCATAATGCCACATAATTTTATCTACTCCCGAACCACCTCCAATAGTAATTTGCTCAGTATCTTTTCTTTCAGGAACACTAAATAACTGACTAAGCTTTATCCAGATTCCATTTGTTTTAGGATTGAACAATGAGATCCCTAACCAAGTGGATAAGTGAACCTCATGGCTTAGGAGATTGGATCATAAAATTCGAAAGACTCGGCACCCACTTATCCCTCCAGATATGAATATGTCTACCTGAGCAGACATTCCACCTATACCTTTTTTCTAAAATTTCTCTTCTATACAGCAGACTTACCCACAACCATGAAGGACGATTGCCTTTCTTAGCCTCCATAAAATAACATGAGGAAAATAAATGCTTTTAAGAATTTTGGCAACAATCAAATTAGGATTTCTAAGAATTTTCCAACACTACTTGGCCAATATAACTTTATTAAAAAGAAACATCTCCCTAAAAGCCTAAGCATCCTTCATACTTGCTTTGAGTTAAAGTTGTCCAATCAACCTAATGAATCTTCGATTTCTTTTCTTCCTTCGACCACCAAAGATTATTCATAAATTGTTCCAACTATTTATTGACACCTATTGTAACATAAAAACTGACATCAAATAAAACAGGATTGCTTGTAACACTACTTTAATAAGGACCGACCTGCCAGCCTTGTCTCAAGCCCCTCTTTGGGTCAAAATAAGGTAGCTCCTCCCCATTCAACATTATCACATAACTAACTGATGTAATATAATGCATCATATTATTAATCCATCTATTGTTGAAAACCAACCGAAATAAAATAGTCTCTACGAATTGCTAGTTAACCCTGTCATAGGCCTTTTCCATATCAAGCTTCAAGGCCATGTCGCTTTTCTTTCCCTTATTTTTATTCTTCAATCCAGGAAAAGCCTCGTGAGTAATAATAATACCATCCTGTATGCAGGGGTATGTATCGATTGGGTTCGGGCAATTCAGGTGGTGAAGGGTTGAAACTAATCGGTTAATTATACTTAGAAAATTCAACCAAACCGTCCCTTAATTATAAGGGAACCGACAGTTCAAATTTTCAAAAATTTTGAGTTATTTGCGGACGAAAAAATCGACCTTTAAATTGGGCCCTTTTTTTTTATGGATCGTAACCAAAAATATAAAATTCACTAACTTTTAAGCATTATATTGGGTCAAACCCATGTTTTACACTGACTATTAGCCTAAACAAGACCTGAATGGCCAAGCCTAATGTAAAATTTACAAAAAAAAAATATTAACTAATAATTACATTTAAATATTACTACTAATTACAAAATGATAATCACATTTGATTTGCTTCCACTGTTAGCAGTATCAAATGTAAGCTTCCATAGTTACAAAAAATCAAAATAATTTTCTTGCCGTGTTAACAAAAATCCAAACAGCAACAAAAAGAATCACCAGAATTAGTAGGGGCAATCCTAAAATAAAGAAATGGTTCAAGTCAGGCAAACACATTATACAATATAAACATAAATAATGAGAATAAACATAGACAAGTATGAATTTAGGGCTCAAGATGTAAATTCATCATATGAATGTTATGCCACATTTCTGGCAGTAATATAAAATTTATGCTACCAAACAAACTTAAGCAAGTAGCATTCATAATAGTTTTATATAGAACTGAAGAGGTAGAAGCTTAGCAGTATTATCATTGCCTCAAATTCTTGAAAAAAAATCAACAACAGAAAGAAAATGCTAACTCATAAAATACAATAGGCATATCAAAGTTCATCAACCTCCTCATTGCATTAGCATCAATGGACACTAGGACACTGCCTGATTTTGAGTTTGTCTCACCTAAAGAAGCAAATAAATAAATGGCCTGCATTGTATAATAAAGATGCTAGACAAAGAGAAGTCATTAGTGTAATAGGAAGAATATAAAACACAGCAGTCAATAAAAATTCACATATATAACTATATCAATTAGCAAAGGCTCAGAAAACATTAAGTTTCAAATTAGAAAAAGGTAACACAGATACAATCTCGACGACATTAATAAACTGCCATCAAAGGATTCATGTTGTATCCCCCTGATTGGTCATACAAAATGGTGGAAGCTTCCTCATCACCTTAATGCTTGTTATATAGCAATTGCAACTTAGTCACAAGTGACTAGTTGCTCATATTACTCATAGTAAGCATAAATATCAAAGACAAGTAAGGAGAGCAAAGTAGCAAAAAACAATCAGCAGCAGAGGCACATAAAATATAATAGCAAGAAATTATATAGGGTTAGATTGAATTTCCTGAAATAAAAAGGATTATGATTTCAAAAAGCAGCTGTTGATGACTATGAAGGGCCAACACCCATTTAAGGTAGTTTTGCCAATTGACATAAAGGCATAAATGAGAAAGCACTAAGTAATTTGAAATTCCTAAAATAAATCAAAAAAAGAATAAATAGAAAGGTAGACCTTTTTCTAAGTTCTCAAGCTCATCCAGTACCTCATCAATTGAGATTGGATTGTTAGACAATCTCATCCAATCCTGAGTATAGATGAGTGCTTCAACTAGCTTAGGAGTTAAAGAGCTTCTAAACACATTAAGCACCCGTCCCCCAGTGCTAAAAGCACTTTCAAAAGTAACAATGGAGATTGGGACTGTTAAGACATCCTTAGCCATTTGAGAAAGGATTGGGAACCTTTGGGAATTCAGTTTTCACCACCTCAATACATCAAAAGAGCCATCTTCTTCAATTATAGATTCACTTAAATACATATCAAGCTCATACTGCTTGCTTCCACTAAGCCCACTCTCTAACTTGTGCTTCTTAAATTTAGCTTTCAATAGAGAAACACCCTTTGTAAAAGTATAATTATCAATAGTAGAAGCACATTGACTGCTTTCAATAGGAATAGGTGACTGTCTATCACAGACAACATCAGCAAATGCATAAATGCTTACATGGTCCTCAAATAACTCAACAAGAGATGATTTCACACTAGAAAATAAGCTTCTACCAGATTCTGGCCTATACATATGGGTTAAAGAGAATTGCAAGTAGTTAAGCTTATTTGTTGGATTTAAGATATTAACAAAGAAAATCAAGAATTTGATCTTCTGTGGATCTCCCCAATATTTATCGAACTTGCTTTTCATATTCAAGCCCATAGTAATTTGGCTTGAATCATCATATTGCTTTCACTCATCATGCAAACAATGAAGTTTAGAAATTTCATTAAAAAATGAGTTTGCAGTCATATAGTATGAACCAGATATTCGAAGAGTCATTTTACAGAATTGCTATAAGAACTCAAACATTTTAGACACATAATGCCAATTAAAAATATCAGGAACTTCATCATTTAAATCAGTCCTAAAGGCTAATTAATTTTCCTCATACTTTTCAGACACTTTTCATATATACAAGCAATTTTAAGCATTAGGTATCTCGAATTCCACCCGGTTGGCACATCTAAAGACAATACAGCTTTTGACTCAACACCAACCAAATCAGTAATTCCCTAAACTTTCTCAATCTTAATGGTGAATTTCTGATATATATATATATCTAACTGCTTCTCTAACTTTTTCCACAGAAATTATAACATCTTTTAACCCATCATGTACAATTAGATTTAGAATATGTGCAAAATATCTGATATGTACATATTTAGCCATAACATGACTGGTACCCCAAAACAACATTGTTTTAAAAAAAATGACAAAGCAATGTCATTACTAGAAGTATTGTCCACTGTGACAATGAATACATACTTAATTCCCCACTCCAGCAAATAGTTTTCTAATGCCTTAGCAATATACTCACCTTTATGTGAGCTAACAGGCACAAATGGCAGTATCTTTTTATGGAGCTTCCACTCATCATCTACAAAATGTGTTGTTATGCACATATAATTTAATCTTTGTATTAAAGTCTAACAACTGACTCTTTAACAATGTTCTCTAAAAAAAGTTTTTAGTTTCAACCTTTCTTCTATATACAAACTAAAGCAGTCTCAACTCACAGTCCATCTAGAAGGGATTTTAAATCTAGGGCAGCACACAGACATAAACTTTTTGAAACTCTCCCCTTCAACAAACTTAAATGGCATTTCATCTATAGTTATCATTTCAGAAAGTTTGTTCCTAATCAATTCCTGGTCAAATATCAATGTTCCTAAAACACCTATATTTTCAAATGCATCAACATTAGAAACACCAGTTTTAAGTGTCAACAATGATTGCCTAGTGTTCTTACTTTGAGGAAATTTAGTGCAAGACAACATATGGTTTCTTAAGGAAGAGGTGCCATGCCTTTTAGGATGTGCATTAAGTTGTTTAGCACAGTAAACACATCTACCTTTCTATGTCAGCCTGGAAGCATCTTTCACCCTCTCAAAATGCTGCCACACTATGCTTTTGGCATAAATCTCTTTCCGTTTCTTAGAGGCATCAACATCAGAGGCCAGGTGATCTTCCACCTCTTCACCAGTATTAGTTTAGCCAGTTGGTGTTTCTAAAGCACCAATAGCACTGGCAGATGCCATACTATAACCAAATAATGAAAAAAACACATTAGGAGTTATTGACATAAACAAAATACATGTAATAAAAAAATGATGAAATTACTAAAGCAGAATCGTACAAACCTTTATGTTTCAGGCCTTTGGAATCGATTATACATTTAAAGCTTCCACCTTTTAAAAATCAATTTAAAACTAGTAGTGACAAAAATGAGCTCTATGTAACTACTTCCACCTTTTAAGTTCTGTTAATTTTATCAAAAGAACTATTAAATTTATCAACTTTAAGGACCCAAAGACAAAGAAAACAAACAATCAGTTCAGTAGCAAAACAATAACAATAAAATTTTTATGAATAAACACAGATATGCAAAGCACAGATCTCACAAATTATAAAAATCATTCAGAGATTAACAGTTGTTTTATATACAATTAATATACATAAAACTATCAAAAAATAATCTAAAACAAAAAAGATTAAGAAATTTGAAAATCATAAAAAACAACAACATGCAAAATAGTTTTAAAATGTTTTGACTCAATTAATTTTTTCTTAGTCTCCTCTCAAGACTCCGATATGTCACAAAGGTACAGATCTATAAAGAATAGTGTGTTATTATAAAAAATAACCAACACAAATCATCAACACATTTCCATAATCACACAATCACAAATTTGATAAAAAAATTTTTGTTATTATAAAAAATTACATAAATAAATCACAAACCATTTTCATATTATTTTTAGACTCGGAGTCAAAAATTTTTTTTTGTTATTATACAAAAATAACACAAATAAATCACGAATTCATTTTGCAATAAACACTGAAACACATAGTCACAGACTCTCAACAATTTCTTTTTATTTTAAAAAAATAATACAAAGAAATCACGAACACATTTTCAAAAAAAAAAAAACATAACACAGATCAACAAGCATATTAAAAAATCAAATTATGAACAATAACAATTTCATTCAAAGTCAGTGTCTCACATATCTATAAATTTTTTTTTTTTTTAAATTGAACAACAATTAATAAAATGGAACATGCATGTCAAAAAAAAAAATCAATAACACCATATAAAATTGAATTTCCATTACCAAATCTATAAGATAAATGATAAATGGATTTCTTTCACTGAGGGTTTTAAACTATTAAAAAAAACAACAATAAAGGCCTAAACAAACTATTAACAAAGATCAATTTTAGAACATAGAGATAGAGACTAAGAGGGTTAGAGACGATATGAGAGATAAAAAAAATGAATGACAGAGAGGTTTGTGACTTTGTGAGGGATAAAGATGTGGAGATGAGGGTGTGAATGAGAGGAAGGATCTAGAGAATCAGAGGGTCATGCGATGGAGAGGAGAGGAGAAATGAATTTAGGGTTAGGGTTAATTAGTTTAGGATATATATATATATACACATAAAATGCACCGTTTAGGTTATTGAAGTTCAAAAATTTGGGCGGGTTCGGGAGGCACTGAATGACAACCGAATCGCAACCCGTTGCCTGATATTTTCTTACCCGACCTTGCCAACCCACCTCCATACCCGACTTGAGCCAAACCATTCCCTTTCTTCGGTTCGGGTCAGACTGAAAATTTTGGACCGATAGGGTTTTGCTCATCCCTACCTATATGCTTCTATTGGGAACAAAAGTAGCTTAATTAGGGGTAATCAGCAAAGGCAACCACTTCTTCAATCTATTTGCCATAGTTTTATATATAACTTTGTAAAGAAAATTACAACAGCTAATAGGATGATATTCTGATAGTTTTTCTGGGGTTTTCACCTTTGGCACAAGAGCAATGTGAGTTTTGTTTAGATTTCTACTCAAGACACCTAATTCAAAAAAACTCTACACCATACATACAATATCACCCTTAACAACCTCCCAATAGGACTGGAAAAATGCACCTGAAAAACTGTCTGGCCTTGGAGCTTTGAACTTTCCCATTTGAAAAACCACATTCTTTACTTCCTGTTCCATAACTGACACTATCAACTCTAGGTTCATGTTGGTTGTGAGTAGTTTGGGAATGCAGTTTAAAATTTTTTGATCCACTATATTCTGTTTCCAATTGTAGAGCCTTTGAAAAAAAATTTGAACTTCCATTTTTTATTTGTTAACCATCCCTCATATTTGTCTTCAATCTTTGCACCCCGTTACGAGCCCTTCTCTGCAAAGTAATCATATGAAAGAATCATGAATTCTTGTCTCCCTCTTGTAACCACTTAATTCTTGACCACTGAAGCCAGTGTAACTCCTCCATCTGCTATAAGTTATTCAATTCTTTTTCAATCTTAACTCCTCTTCTTTGTCTATTTCTTTGAAATCCCCTTCATTTAGCTCATTAATTTATTATTGTAGCATTTCTATTTTCTGTTTAATAGTCCCTCATTTCTCTTTACTCCACCTTATCAAAGTCACTAAGCATTTTGTCAACTTTTGCATTATTGACAAGGGGCTGCTTTGTTGGCTATCATCATCCTAGATAGATCAAACCACCTCTCTAACACCTTCATCACAATCCCACTTAGCTTCATATCTAAATCTAACCCTTCTCTTTCGATGTTCCCACTGTAATCTAGTTATAATAGAGCAATGATCCGAGGCACCAAAATTTTCATGTAAAACCTTAGCATTTCATACAACCCCATCCATTCCGATAAAACCATAGCCCGATCTAGCCTCGCTTTAATTCTGGTGTTTTTTACCTGTTTATTATGCCATATGTGTCGACCCCTTTTAAATGGTAGCTCCATGAGATTGCACTGGTCTATAATGCAATTAGATAAATTTTCTTGAGACCATTTAAAGCTTATCCCTCATTCTTTATCCATAGGATCCCCATACAAGTTAAAATCACCTACTATAAGCTAAGGTTTTAGATGCACCATACTTAAACTCTGCACCTCCGCTATCACTCTTTCTTTATCTTGTCTGTTATACTAGTAAAATGCCAATCTTGTTCACTCGTAACAACCGCGTTGATGTAGTGCTTGAATTTCTTATAAATCTGCATTCTCCAATCGTCCTTCCACCATATTGCCAAACCCCCGGATCTACCTTTTAGGTTTACATAGTCACCGTTATTGTACTTATGGATCCTCCTAAGCCTTTCCATCTTCTCCCCATATTGTTTTGTTTCAATGAGAAAAACTAGATCTGGTTTGTATTTCCAGATAAGATCCCTTAAGTGTCTTTTTATGGGTTTGTTGTCAATCCCTTGGCAATTCCATGTTAAAATGCTCATACTCTGTTACTTGAAAAGAAAACTAAAGAATATGACCTGCAAGAGAAGGATATCAATCAACTATGGACTTCAATATACTCTTCTTCGAAGAAAATAGACATGAAAAGAAAGGAGAATTCTTGATAATGATTAGATTTTTCTTCCTTATCTTTACTCTCATTTTTTTTACATTGCACCCTTTAATAAACTTTTGACACATTACATCCCATCATTAAACCCTTTTTACAAAATTGATAGTTAAATATATCTAAATTAATCCTTATAATTTTAAAAATTTTCTATTTAATTCTTATAATTTTTATTATTGACAATTAAGTCCATACAATTACTAAATAACTCGATTAAACATATAAAAAAAATTTTAAATTATATTTTTTGTATAAATAAGATGTCATTCATCTATTTCTAATAGATTTACATTATATATATATATATATAAATTATGACGTACTTTAACTATGCATTAAATATTTATATAATTAATAAAAAAAATATGGCAAAATATTAATGCATAATAAATTGTTTAATCAATAAAAAATACAAGAGTTATTTAATAAATAAAATACTAGTAAAAAATTATAATATTTATCAAATAAAAATAAATAAATATTATAGCATATAATCATCTATCTTACAATTAATATTTAATAAATTAATAATTCTATTAATTGAGTTTCTAAATAAATAAAACATTAATTTACTGAAATTTTTTGAATGACTTTATTTTTTACCTATTTTTGTTTCACTTTATTTTTATCGCCATAAAATAAAAGTATATTTTATAAGTGTACTTTATTTCATAAAAGAGAAAGTAGCTATATTAGATACCTTAATTGAATATAATATTCTCTTTTTAAAGTTATAATATATATTGACTCTATTGTTAATTGGAAATTTTAAATTCCATATTTATTCCTAAGCTCGTTAACTGTCTCTATGTTTAAAATAGAAAATCTGCTTTTGAAAGTGTTCATCCTTAATAAAAGATATATAAAAACAGGTCAGAAATGAAATAGTTAAGTAGTAATTTTTTTTAAAGAGTATTCTTAGATATAAAATTCAATTTTTACTATCGTCAATTTAAATGAGAGAATTGTCTCATGTTGTGTAATTCATTAAATTTTAGGTCATATAACCTCCCATGACATCTATAAAATATAAATTTATTCTTTTTAAATTGCTAAATTTACAATAGTTTATTGATATAAAAATCAAATATTTTCACACTTTAGTAATTTTATCACTGCTTCTAAATTTTTATAAAATTATTTTAATTTAATCAATTTTTAGTAATTTTAATATGAGACAATTATTTAATTAAAATTAAATAATAAAGCGTTGACGTAATAGTTAAAAATTTTATTTATCCTTAATAGATTATTAAATGTATAAATATTTGTCATTATAATAATTTTAAGAATTATAGATATTTCTAATTCTAAAATATGCAGAAAGCTTTGTTCTGTCTTACCACAAATATATAATTTTAATAATTAGAATAATCATTCATAAATTTAAAAAATAATCAAAAAATTAATGTACATTTTTAATTGTTACATCAATGCCTTTTAATTTAATTTTAAACAATTAAATAGATTTAAATCTTAATAATTTTATTAATAAAAAGTTGAAATTGTTATGTAATTATACCAAATTGAAAATTGCTTTTCAATTTTAAAAAATGGCAGCTATAAGGACAGAAAAGATGTTGGCAGGGTAAAAAAGAAAATTATCAAAAGGTGTAATTTGCACCGAAAAGTTAGCCAAAGAAAAAGAAAGAATGAGTAATGGAGAACATATATATTTCTTGCACTACATGCCTATGATTTTTTTTGGCTTCCTTGTCGAAACAAATACCACAAGTAACATAACAAAACTTGGAAGAAAATCCAATTTCATTTTGATAGTTTAATTAGCAATGCATCCAAACTAACATATTGTTGAAAATTTTTGATCCCCTAAACAAAAAATAAGTAATAAGAAAATTATGATTTCCTCCAAGTACTGTAACCTTATTAAAGTTATTATCAATGTAAAGTTTAAAAATACAACTAACAAACATTAGTACGAGCCGTGAAATGTTATTTTGTTTAAGCGATGCTTTGAGTTTGAATTCTAATATATACAGTCGTATTAAATTAATTATAAAAATAATTTTATTGTGTTTATAATTTTACTTATATTAAATTAAATTAGTTAAAATTTAAATACTGACAATTATGATAAAAAAAATAAAAACTCACTGCCATCTTATTAAAAAAAAATTGATACCTACTCTTTTTTTTTTTTTTTGGAAACACAGTTGATGCCTACTTTGCCTAGACAAAAAGCTAAGATAGGTATGATTCGTACGAATTAAATTAAGCCTTGAAAGTAGGAGGAGAGTTATCCGCATACCTTATTTGCTGGCATATTCTTAATTGTTATTGTTACTTTTTTGATGATTGTGGTTAATTATTGGTATGTCACTGTATATTAATATCGTCACATCTCAATGTGAAGATTGAAAAATGGTGATGTGTTTACTTTTTCAAGTGAACATTGAACAAGCTGCGTTGCTTGGACTCCTTAAATTGAGAGATGGTGATCACAATTCTTACAGTAAAAGGACAGAAATTGACAATTGATATGGAGCCATAAAAAAGACAGAGTGAAGAAAAAAATATCATTTTATAGATATATAGGATTTTGTTTTGATTGAGTGTTGTAGACTGAAATTGACAGACTTCGGCTTATATATATATATATATAGAGAGAGAGAGAGAGAGAGAGAGAGAGGGGAGAGAAGGGAGGATCGGCTTATACATATAGAGAGAGAGAGAGAGAGAGAGAAGGGAGAGAAGGGAGGATCGGCTTATATATATATATAGAGAGAGAGAGAGAGAGAAAGAGAGAGAGAGAGAGAGAAAGAGAGAGAGAGAGGAGGAAATTGCAACGCCACTGTGTATTCACACACATTTACCTATTATATGATAATTTGCATTTTTTTTCTTACATTGTTATAGGAGTGTAATAGAGTAGACTTAAATAAACACATTGTCAATTTTGAATTCGACTTGACTTTTAAATTCAAAATTCGAGCTCGATTAAACTTTTTAAAAAAAATTTAAGTTCGACTCAATTAAATAATTCATATATTCAAACTCGACTTGATTTGATTAATTAAATAAAATTTTAAAAATATTTAAATTCAACTTAAGCTAGAACTCGACTTGATTCGATAAATTATATTTATAATTATATTAAAATAAAAAGATAAAATAGTGAATATACATAAGTTCGGTTGAGTTTCATTAAGCTCGCGAGTATATCAAGTCACATGTTTAGAAGTTCGGGCTCGATTTGATAATCTATTCGAGTAGCTCAAACTTAAGCTCCACTCAACAATAATTAAATCGATTTTAAATTTTTTCTGAGTAAATTTCGAATAGCTCACGAGTTGACTTGATTTGATTACACCCCTACATTATCATGACTATTGCTTACCAATGAAATTTAAATTTAGAACTCATTTGATTTAAACTATAGCTAATAGTTGCTAATTATTATGAGTAACTTATAGTTAACAAATATGAATCATTTTATAAAATTTATTAGTTGTTGCCGTTAATATATTAAATTATTATTGTTAATAAGTGAGTGATATAGTGATAATTTTTCTCTAAAAACATTAATATAGGGATTGAATCTTATAGAAATATTTTCACCTAATTTAAAAAAATAAAGTCTACTCTTTATTGTACAATCTAGTGACATGATTATCTCTATTAATAAAAAAAATATATCAAATGATCATTAATACTATAATTAATTTTAAGTGTAATTTTATACATATTATTATTTATTATTATCTAAATAAGATAGTACAAATAAATAATAAATTCAAAAGAGCGTTCAACGAGTGAAAAAAATTCAAAATAGAACTAATAAAAATTGAAGTTATTAAAGATTAAAATAGTTATCAATGATTGATATTATATTCTCATCAAATATTTATAAGTATTTCTTTTGATAAAAAATTGTATTAACTCTTTGAATCAGGTGAACCAAACACTCTTTTGATATAATTGATGTCCTCACATTTGTGCCATGAATGAGAAATGAAGAGACTTTAAATTAGAATTTTTATGTCAATCAATAATAATAGTGATAGGCTGATAGGACTTGTTAGCAAACACTTAGTTTCTAGAGTTTGCCTACCTCAAACGCAAGTCAAAAAGGCAAAACCCAAAAAAGTAGGTTGCATGGCTACTCAACATCAACAATGGCGAGAAAAAAGGGTTCCTACTACTCTCTTTATCTTGCAAGCTCATTGATACCCTTTTTTTTTTTTTTTGGGCAATAGCTCATTGATACCTAATATACAGGCAATCTTGTCGATCTATGATATGATGCGTACCACCAATTAACCCATTGACATGCATTGAGTAAATTATTTGGGTAGGGAAACCTTTATTTCAGTGTCCAAGGAACCAAAAGGCAAAAAAGAAAAAAATTATAGCAACCACATCATTGTTGTCTTCAATCCCTACGTTAAAGTTTTTATCAGCTCCCTACGTTAAAGTTGATTACATTCTTCCATTTCAACAAACTAATGATTAAATTTTGGTTCTGTTGAAATTAAATTGAATTAATCAAATTTTATTAAGTTTTAAATATCAATAATTTAAATAAATAATAATAATAGATTTTATTTCTTTTTCTAATTTTTTTATTTAAATATAAATAAATTATATAATAAAAAATAATTTTTTCAATCACATAAAAATTAATTTTTTAAATTAACAATAATAATAACAAAATTAAAATTTTACACTTCAAAATATCCTTATTCTTACCCATTCCTTGCTCCCCCTCACGTTGTAGTTTCTTGATCTTCTAATTCAATGCTTTTGATCACTTGGAATCCAAAGGTTTTACTCATAGAAGCATGTGAAAGTAGAATGTTCATTAGACCCACCACTCGTAAAAAGTTCATGCAAATGAGTGCTCGTGTTTGAGAGTCTATTCATCACTTATTTTCTTTGTCGCATTTTTTTAGGTTTGAATTTCCTTGTGATTAGTCTTTTTGTTTATCTCTAATTTCCCCATTTTACTTGATTAAGGGTAAAGAAAGGGCGCAATTATTTTAATTAAACACACATTTTCAAGTCAACCATATTCCCATAATTAATGAGGTTTTCTATTTTATTTTATTTTTTTATGTTGTAAAATACATTTCAATGCACTTTGAAGGTGGGTGTAACTTGGGATAATGTGTAAAAAATCTAAAGAATGCCGAGTCTCATCATTAAATATAATATTGCCTCTAAAGATATTTTAATATGTAAAATTTAATTTCTGCCGTCATTAATTTAAAAAAAAATTACTTTCTATTATACAATTCATTAAAATTTAGATTATATATATATATATATATATATATATATATAATACCATATGATTTTTAATAGAGATATGATTTTTAATAGAGATATGAAAGTTCTGTTCTTAAGCGCCTTTACATGTTTTTTTTTTTAATTAAAAAAAAGGGATAGATAGAATTTTAAGAGTTTTAGGGTCAGTTAAAATTCTTTGTATTATTTAAAAAAAAAAACTCTATTTTTTCCTCTAATTTTTTGGTCAATTACAATTTCATTGCTGGAACAGAGAGTACAACGACAAAAAAAAAAATTAAATCTTCAAATACAAAAGAATAAAATAAACAAAAAACAACAGTAAAAATGTTACATCTTCACTAACCCTTGACTGAGATTACTCACATAGTAATCACTTAGAGTCATTAGAGGAACTGAAACTAGAATAATTACTAAGTTCCTTCGATGATTAGGGCTATGAAAAACCAAACAAGGATAAAGTCCTTAAAACTAAACTTTCCAGCTAAAAATTTTCAATTAATTTCAGCTAAATCACCAATAGATAAAAACAAGCTAACCGACCACAAACTAAAGAAACAAGATTAATCTAACAAAATGAAAAGTTTGTAGAAATAAGGCATCTCAGGCTAAGATTGTTGACCCGTTGCGTTCAGCTTTTATTTGGAGGTGTTGCACTACTTTTGCTTCTTCTTTTGTTCCATTTTTTCCTCTAAAGAAGACAAGTCTTCAACAACTCCAACCCCAAGTATCAGTGGAGCCAAGGATAACATTTGCTGCTCCTCTTGGCCAGTTGTGATCTCCCTCACTGGATCCCTTTCCTCTACTTGTCTTTGTTGATCAGCTCTGCCTAGTAAAGAAATAAACAATACAATTGCTTCCCTTTTATCTTTTTTTTTTTCTAGAGCAGATTTGTCATTTCATGAACCACCAAAGATAGATTAAACCTATGATGAATAAAACACTTTTCTTTCAACTAGATCCACTTATTTATCTATAAAATTACAAAGAAATAAAGAAAAATAAGGGAAAATGGGTGGTTTTTGGCCAAGAAATGGCCAAAACCACCCTAAAAACCATCCTCGAGAAAAAAAATACTATAAGAGAAGAGAGACTCTCTCACTAAAAAACCACCACCTATGGTCACTTTTCTCTTCCAGGGTATTTAGGGTTTAGGCAGTCAGTAAAAAATAAGAAAAAACCAAAAAATTAATGATGAAATAGAGGAAACTATTAAGAAGAAAAGGAGTGAAAAAATTTAAATGTATTTTTAATTTAATTATGAATAAAAATAAATGATTTTTAAAATAAATATACAATATTTTTAAAAATAACCAATTAGTTAGATTGATCGTAAATAATATATAAAATAAATTTATCATTGAAACACCTGGAAAAGGCCACCTCTAATCCAAAATGGATTGCCATTGTCCTTGCAAGTTGGACATCAAAACACTCAACTATAACTTTTCTGGCAAAAAAAGCAACAAGACCAGTTGAAGTTTAAGCAACCACTCTGTAAGCACCCAATTTCGGGATGACTAGAGCATGGATGCGACAGAGGACCCGATGATGAAAATAGACTGTGAAATTAGATTCATTGGTTTAGAATTAAATTGTAAATCATTTTTAAAATTTATTGTAAATTTTATTTATTTAATTAACTTTTTTTATAAATTTTCAAATAAAAAAATTAAAAAAAAAGGGCCGAAGTTGGCCACTTCGGCCAAATAAACATATTTGGCCATTTTTTCCGTTTTGTTTGTTTGTTTCCTTTTTTTTTTTTCAGATTTCCGTCGGAAATCTATATTTCCAACCGGGAATAGGACTTTTCCGAATTTTTTTTTCTCAAAAATTTATATATTTATTTATCATTTATTATTAGATTTTGATTAGGTTATTTTGATAAGTATTTTTATTTTATTAGATAAATGTGTAGATAAAATTTATTTATTTTTTTTAGATAAATAATAAAATAATTTATTTGATTTTTATCCTGTAACTAATTTAGGGTTACAGGATAGTCTCTTATAAATACGTGATTTTCTTTTCACGTAGGGAGGAGAGGTTTTTTTTCTTTTGCTTTTCTCTCGACCTCTTTCTGATTTTTAGCCGTCAACCAAAACATACCCATTTTTCTTGATTTTTTTTACGTAATTTTTTCAAGTTTTAGCCGTGAATCAGATCCAAATAAATCAAAATCACAGACAAACACAACCAAAGCCACAGGCTTTCATTAATGGTGATCATCTTCTGAGGGGAATCAATACTGCATCATCAAACTAGTTCTTTTTCTATTC